>JAPFSC010000198.1:0-46620 GCA_030777805.1 Fusarium sp. MBC 364
ATAGATAGTTTTAAAATTAATATAATAAAGTTTAATATAATACCTTTAGGATTGCTTAAAACGCTTAATCTAAATTTTCAAAGTATGCCAAGTAGATAGTAGGCTGAATACGGCATTCGGAAGAACTTTGGTATGGGTATATAGCATCTTGAAGTATACTGTAGGTAGCTATTCGGACAAGAAGCTCTTGGTCAACTGCTTGTTCGCACGTGCTCGAGAATAAAACTTAAGTTCAAGTGAACATGGCCCTCCTTCACCTCTTCTATCCCTCCCGTGGGAGCCAGTTCGATCGTAACCAAGCCCTCACGAACCAAAGGCCCTTGAGCTACGCCGGAGAAACTATGCCGCACGTCGACAGTGCCATCTCAAAAAAGGCAAAGTAGATGATATCTAGATGGTTTCCAGCTTTGGCTAACAACTGGTACTTACAGCCTCTTGCAGAACAAAGCGCTATTCTCCAAGAGAGGGCCCATGTATGACTCGGGAACTGTGTGGATGTTAGCAAAATTGGATCAAGAGGAGCACAAGTCGGAGGCACTGACCAAGTCTTCCTTCACCGAAGCTACTGCAAAGCGTGCCCCATTTCTTGTCGTTATCGCAGTTCTTGAACTGCTTGACCGTGTCGTCATAGTTCCACTCGCAAAATCCGTGGGTGGCCTAAGAACCATGTCAGTAAGAAAAAACTCTTTGTGTCAGTGGGATATACTTACGAGACAGGTGACACCGAGGCTCTGGTTGTCGAACTCGGGTGCCTTGCCAGCGCAGTCCTCAATTTTGAAAACATCTTTAAGGTCAGCCCAGCCCTCATCCAGTATAGCGGCTGTAAGGTCGATTTGAGTGTTTTCCCAGTCGTTAGGGTTGTGGAAGGAGTAAGTGTTCTTAACGTCAGGGTCAATCCACCACTGGTTGCAGCTGTTTCCAGCACTGAGACTGTCACATGAGATTTCACCGGTGTCTCTGGCGACATCTTGGGCGCTGCGATCAGTGCTTCGGGCGGAAACAATACCATTAGCCTTCAGGGCGCTGGAAAGGATGAAGAGCTGAAGTTGACGGTACAGAGTGCTGGCCTGGATGGTGAGCGAAGTGGTGACGCGCTGAGAGAAACCACCCTCTCCACAGGCAGCGAGGAAGATCTCATGGTCGCCCTGAATAGTCTTGACGCTATCGAGTAGGTTCTGCTGGTAAGCCTCAACAAGCTTAGCCAGGTCAGAGCCAATCTTTCCAAGCTGAAGGAAGCGATCGTTGGCGGTCTGTGTCAATGTCAAGGGCTTTCCGAGCTTGCCAGCCAGATCCAGGGCGGCACTGAGACCACCTCTGATCAAACCGACAGCAGTACCTGAGGCGCCGGGGACGACACCGGTGAAGATAGAGACGACTCCGAGGGTGGAGCTCAGGACGCTCATGACTTCGCTTGTAGGGGTGTTGGCTTCGACGGGGGGTGCGACCTTGGCGACGATAGCATCGATGGTTTGGCCGGCGAGGGAAGCGCCGTTGCTGAGGGCCTGGGAGTATTGGTTGAAGAATTGGTAAACGGCGTAGATGTTCCAGAGAGCCTGAGCCAATTAGTAGTGTCCTTTGGAGCCTTGGATAGGAAATCGTACATAGAACTGTTGGTTGGACTCGTACTTTTCAATAGACTTGGTATTGAAAGGTGGGCAAGTGTCACTAGTGATCAAGTTGCAAGTAAGACCATTGAAGCCCTGTGATGTTTAATATTAGCAATGCAATGTGTGCTACCAGAATTTATGGCTTACATTGAACTGGAGGTAGCATTGAGCGAATCCGAGTTCTTCACAGTTGGCTTTGGTGCCATTCTCAGCGACCCAGTCGGTGATGTACTTGTTCATATCCACTATCTCACATTAGTCAAAGCCCGAAGTCTTCCATCTTTTTCTCTCACAAGCTTTCCAGCACTCAGCCTTCAGTCCTGTAGCAGAATTAGGAGCGCAGTCGACGTCGGGGGCCGGAGCTGGCTCAGGTGCAGGTGCAGGTTCGCTGCCATTGTCCTGGCGTTCGACCAACGGAATGGCAGAAACAAAACTGGACACTGACAGTGTGGTCAACACTGCCTTAAAGAGAGACATAATTGATTGCGCAGCAATAAAAGAATGGATAATTTACGAATGAAAGAAAGATAAACGATCGATGGCTAGCAGCGAGTGTAAGTAAGAAAGAGACTGGTTCAGTTGGAATCACATAATGAAGATGACGTTTGAGGTTATATAGCTTCAAACAGCCACTGTATCGGCAGTCATGCGACGAGTCAACCCGGCAGTTAACTCTAAGGAAATTACCACGACGTAATCGGCTGAGGTTCTTGGCAAGGCTTCAGGGCGAACTTTAAATATTGGAGATGTGGTCATGTTGGGATCTGTAAAAGGAATGTGCATAACAATTCTGAAACCTGTCGTCCCAAGCTTATCCCTGCCAAAGCTTCCAAAGCGGGTTGTTCGTATTCACGAGAGTTCTGAATAAGGCTGTAAAAATGAAGATCTGCGGTTTTGGGGCCATGGTATGATAACCTTGGCGTGTCGGTCCGAGGCGCGGAATGTTACCTGGATGGATGTTTTTGACAGCGGGATGTAGATATATCCCACTCGTGTTGCATTACCACCTGAATCTAATTGGCTTTAACATCTATTGTCTCTTCACATTGTCTTTCGCACTGACTCGTTCCTGTTAATGTGAAACTGGCTTCGGATCCGCCGCTGCGAAGACCCCTGCTCATCTTCCCCACGTGCAGACGGTTAGGCCATCCCATCCGATGACATGATGCTAGACGCCAAGCCTACCTTGAAGCTATCATAAAGCAGCTGTAGGTTTGCCAAGTGTCGCTGAATACGGTCAACATAAGCGATAGCGTCCTGATTTAAATTGCAGACACAGGTTTTGGAATCGAGCAACTTGCCAGTTGAATCAGACGTCTCGTCTGTCTTGGCAAGAATGAGCAGTGTAACATAAATGAACAGGTACTATCATCTCCCAAGCAAACTAGCAGTTCTTTATTCTATGAATAGTTGGTGGAAAGCTTATTTCTTTATCCGTGCTCCACGGACCGTTGTTGAACTTGTTCAACCAATTGAGAGCAGCGAAAGCACTACAGACTGGCCCCAGCAATCTATTACTTATGCGAGCAGGGACACAGTCATTGACAATTATATCTTTTCAATTTCGGCAGTACTATCGCCAACAATATACTTATTGACAGAAAGGCACTTACGTACCCGAGTGATTCTGAATTGCCCTTAAGCTCTCTGCGCTTCGTCACCGTGATTCGCTTAAACCTTATTTCAATATCGTCCTTAAGATGAACATTGAGGCGACGTCTACTCATACAGTTTGGAAACCAGCGTCCTCTATCTAGGAACTTGAGATAAATGGGATTCGAATTATCGAATGCCGCTGTATCGCTACTCGCTTCCGAAACCGGTATCCGGGTTAAAGGCTGTCTGAAAAAGAGGCTTCGGTAAGGCGGCGGCTTTGCTGGCGTATTAAAGTTCCAGTTACAGCCAGTCTGTAGGGTGATCTTTGTATGCAAATCAGGCAACAATGACAGGGATAAATACATATCTGAGGGGTTTTGTTGTCCGACTGAACTCCGCACAATAACTCCGTAAGCATCTCCGCCGCTTATCGGCTGGACCTGACACGAGATACAGTAACGCGTTTCTTGAAGTAGTATACTAACACTACTTAGTCATCTTCAATATGGATTCTATACAGCCACCGATATCAGTAAACGATGCGGCTGCTGATGCTGAGTGCGCTATGTGCTCTCAGATCGTGGAGTTTCTCACGGGTTCCTTCAGCCGAGATCACACCATCGAGCTCGGAATTGTGGGGGATCTCCTTGCGCAGAACTGCCCCCATAGCGAGTGGCTTCGAGATTTGAAGTACAACTATGGTACCGTTCCCTATTATGAAACTCGAGATCTAGAGTTGGATAAGTCGGAAAACCGGAGGTCTGCGTCTCTCACGGTGTGCTACTTGACCAAAAGCAGCCAATGTTCGAGTTCAAGTCAAGATTTTGAACTGGTGTTTCGCCCTGAGGTACCGCACCACCCAGGAACCGCAAGAGTCCTAGACAGCAATTGGGTCGACCTAAGTCTTATAAAAGACTGGCCAGCCCTCTGCATGAAGGCCCATTCTGCTAAATGTGACGAGACTCTCGGAAGCCTGGCACCCTTCAGACCGCAATACTTGATAGACGTGACGAGATACTGTATCGTCTTATCTACCGAAGTCTTTCCTAGGTTTGTTGCTCTGTCATACACTTGGGGACAGACAAAAAGCTTTCGAACAACTATGTCAACAAAGGAGCAACTAGAGCAGCCCGGGTCACTCAAGCTTCCACACATTGCGTCACAAGTTCCAAATACTATCCGTGATACGATAGAGCTTACAAGGCTCTTGGGTGAGAACTGGCTGTGGGTCGATAGCTTATGCGTTGTCCAGGATGACCCAGTAGCCCTGGGTCACGAGTTGAAGCAAATGCACCGGATCTATGCTAGTTCATTCCTGACTATCATAGCCAAGGACGGACACAATGCGGACTATGGCCTTCGAGGTTTATATGGTATCTCATCAGCAAGATGTACTCAGCAATCTATAGTGCCTCTGGCCAGGGGCGAGAGGCTGTCATTTATGGAAACCGACTGGTCGAGGTCGAGCTCGACTATATTTGACTACACACGAAGGATGTGGACGTTCCAGGAGCAGGTCTTCTCTAAGCGATGCCTGACATTCGGCTCAGGTTATGTCACATGGCAATGTAACTGCGCAAATTGGACAGAACATCAGATATATCATCCAGAGGCGGATGGAGCTCTGGGAGGAGACCTACACGAGTTCAAGCATCTGATGGTGCCGCATGTTCCATCACTCAATAACCTCGCCACACTAGTTGAAAGTTTCAACAGACGCAGCTTGAATTTCGAAGAAGATGTTTTCGACGCGTTTTCTGGTTTCCACACCCATTTGAATGGTCTTTATCCGTCGGGTCTCGTATTTGGTCACCCCGAACTTTATTTCGATATCTCGCTTTGCTGGCACACCGTCCTGCGATACAGCTGCCACAGAAGGAAGCCGGCTCGGTACTGTAGTAGTGGTCTTTTTCGTCATCGACTACCCAGCTGGTCGTGGATGGGATGGTACGGTTACACTGTGTTCCCAGCAGATTCGGAACATCAATTTCGGACCTATTCTTATACTGGATTCACAGAGTCTGTAACCGAGTTCTACATCATTGAGTCTCCGCGTGCTAGCATGAAGAAAAGAGTCGACTGTAATTGGTCTCAGTTCAGAAATGCAAACACTGACCACATGCCCAGTGGGTGGAAGCGTACCAAATACGAGCCTCCTATCGAACGGAGTCGCAACATGCACACGGAACCCCAATACGGCACAGACTTCACGCCCGTATCAACGTCAAAGGAGCAACCAAGCTACCTTTATTCACATGCTACCGATGGTGACGATCCGGATCTGTATTGGTATCCTGTACCGGTGGCAGATTCCTCCTCGGAAGAGGGCACTGAACATCAGGCATACCGCGAGTACCAATATCTCTGGTTTCAGACAACCAAAGCTTGTTTACTCATGAGCGTGGAGAGCATCAGCACTGGGTCATCTAAATTCAACTTGATTAAAGACACCAATGGTAATACTGTCGGAGAACTTCAAATCAGCTGTAACAAAGAAAGTGAAGTGCTGCATGAGGGGATAACCGTAGAGTTGATTGCGATAGTAAAGGGATGGACCCCTATCTTCAAGGAATCCGAAAGTGGATTCCTTGATAGGCTTCAAGTCCAAGTACGACTTCTGTATGAGCGCCCTGAATTGCTTACCAAGGAAGAAGAGGAAAAGGAATGGCACGATATAACAAACAGGTCTCCTGTTAAGGACGAAGTGACGGAAAAGGATACGTCTGGATCGGATAAGGAAAGAAGACAGGACTGCTATCACGTCCTTTGGATCGAGCGAGAAGATCAAGTGTCGTATAGAAAGGGAGTTGGGTTTGTTTTGGTTGATGATTGGGAGAGACTGGCTGAATCGACTAAGATAGAGGTAGTTTTGGGATAAACCTCTGTATCCTCGGTCATTACTTGCAAATGGTAACAGTAATTTTGATCAATCTTTTGAATAGTACTTATTGGAGAAAACCACGCTAGTATATTTATGAGACGGGGGTAACTTCATGAGGTTCTTGAGCAACGACAATGCATTATACTGTTGGATGAGTCAGATGTTGGTTTATCTCTCAAAGCTGGTAGCGTTGAACTGTGTAGGGTCTAGATCCCACTTGACTGGAATAAATGACCCTCGGCAGCTTCTAATGCCCATGATTATCCGTAGCTCCGAGAGGCCCGGGACGTTCGATCAAAATAGAGTGCTTCGCCCGAAGATGTTCGATCGCTTCTCCGATATCAGTTATTTCATCGTTATGCTCATCGCACATCAAGAAGATCAGCTCACTGGGCGTCGTCAGCATCACAATACTTTCATCGTTCTCATACATAGCGCATACTTGTCCATTGTTTAAGGTGCCTTTCCTCGATGAGCGCTGTAACGGGTGATTATGTGGTGCCAGTGTAGAGCCGATTTTTTTATCCCACTTCGGCTCTATTTATAATAGGATAATAGCTTAAACCATAAGTTACATGGTCTCTACTTGAACATCGAGTCTGCTCGGGCACCGACCATGTCTAACATTCACAAACAGCGTTTTATTGACGCCTTTTCCTGGAATCGTCGCTGCCGATTCGTTCCGAGACTATAGTGGCGTTGCCGTCCGTATAAGAATGTCTGTTTGTAATCATAATGACGCGGTGGAGGTAGAAGTCAGAACCTTACGTTGTCAAAACTTATTTTCCGACCTATATAAGCGTCTTCGACCTTACTGGGCTCAAGGCGGGCCCGATTGAAGAAGTTCGATACACCAAAGACCATAGCGGGTGCCCAGTCTGAAGCTAGACACTACGCCATTTGGATGACAGAAACAATAGCTGAATTGACACCCAAGAGGCTGGCCTGTAGGTAGTGCCGAGAGCTTTTTTACTTGTCCTCAACTTTCAAGAGGCTGGTTGGCGAGCGATATAGAACATTTGATTGTAGGCATGCCCCCGGAAGAGCGGCATGGTATTCCTTCCGTCCTTGAAGCCTTGTCCAAGGTACATCTCCGGCGCTTCGTCAGGTACTTGAGTGAAAACGTGAAAATTACAAGATATTTTGACATCTCTATGGGATATCACTCTAGGGACCTGTAAGTATACTTGAGCACAACTACCCCATCTAAAGCTTGGCCTGAACCTCCTCATCTCTCTTCTTCCCCTTCGCCTTCCTCGTCCAAGGAATCATTCCACTCTTCTGCTCTGGGAACGGCACATCATATAGCACCGGTCCATCTGCAACCAATGGCATAAACTTCAAATCCGCAATACTGGCCGTCTTTAGCGACGGCTGGTGGGGGCCAATACACAGTTCTAGGTTCAATCGCGATATTTCCATCCATAACTTGGCTGCTGCTTCGCGCTCGTATTGGTATGCTACGAATGCTTGACTGAGGTCGAAGTATTGAGGCGATGGGTTGGAGCGCAGCATTCGCTTCAGGGAGTTGACGAGTGTGATGGAGTCTTCGATGCCGCAGCATGCTCCTGCTCCCCTGATGGGGTTCATCTATTTATGTTAGCATGCCAAAGTGAAAGAAGTGAGATGAACATACCTTGTGCGCAGCGTCCCCTACCAAGACCATTCTTCCCCAGTGCCACCACGGTAACACACCCTCATCATAATTCGCCGTTCCACCAGCAGTCTTCTGCCTCCACAAATCACCAAAGGTTAAGCCTTCTCCAACATAAACATCCAACCAAGGCTTAGCAGCATCTTCTGCATCGTTCTGTCCAAAATACGTTCTCTTCCTCTCCGCTGGGATACGATGATATACAATAATCATTGCCTCATCTTTTGTTGTGAACACTTGGACATGAGAGTCTTGTTGGTAGACATTGATATTTCTGCCCTTTTCAAGACCTGGCGCGAGATCCGCTTTCGCAAAGACACCGGCGTGTGTTGCCTCGAATGGGTTTGTGGACTCATCAAAGAGTCCTTTTGGAGCCTGGGCTACCATTTGATCCCTGACGCCGCTCCAGACGCCATCGGCACCAACTACAATTGACCCTTCTTCGAAAGTACCATCAGCGAACTCGACTTTGACACCATTTTTGTCTTGTATAATTTTGCTGAGACGCTTGCTCGTTTTTACACGCTCTTCCTTGTTGGGAAGCGCATTTAATAATGTCGACGCAAAGTCTAAACGGCTGAAGATGGACATTGGATATCCAAACCTATTCTGCATCAGTAAACTATTGGAGATTAAATCTTTTGACTTACATGACTTCAAGCTTTCTAAACCCTTCTTCGCGACGCATAACATTGCCATCTATCGATCTGTGGATCGCCTCGAGCATCGGCTGACTAACGGCGGTGATAACATCAAGAAGGCCCAGCTGATGCATTATACGCATGATTTGAGGCCATACGAAAAGACCGTAAGCTGGCTCTGGGGGCACTTGACGTCTTTGCTCGACAAGAACATAGTCGATACCGGAAGCTTGGAGCGCGTGTGCGAGGACCAAGCCGACGGGTCCGGCGCCTACAACAATGACCTTGAACGATTCCATGGCTCAGTATAACTTTGGGGTATAGGATGGATGCAAAGAATAGGATTCTTACGCGGCACGCATATCTTTTTTCTTTGTTATGTACCTATATAATATGTTGAGTAGCCCATGTTGATCCCCTGACCGAAGAGTCCGACGGGTTTTATCCCTAGCAAGGGTTAGCGCTGAGGTCAGCCCATTTCCGGTCACTCTTGGCCAAGGATAATACTTGTTCCGGTGGGAAAGGGTGCACATTTCCTGCTTGCCATGTATTAATTGACTTGTCTGCACCGGAAACGCAGGCAATGTGGAGGGATTGGCATCATGCTCTCACTTGCTTCGGTCTTTATCTTCAGATCGTCCAGGAACAGAACAATTATCGAGATCTTTCCCGAGGGAATAGTTTAGCCAAGAACCTAACAAATACACAGGATTCACATGCTCCGGCTAAACACATACAGGAGCCTCGGGTTGATTGCAAGCAGACGTTCAGCCTACAGAAAACTAGGAACAGCCTGTGTGGCTCTATCGGATGGCAATAATATTGTTTGGTACCATGTTTTACCTTTTTACGATGGTTTTTCTGAATCCCATCGGATTTGCAGCCATTTTATAGGTTGACACTTCCTGCAAGGTCAGACAATGCAGATCATCGTCACCAAACGGCCGTCAGGGCTGACGCAGGCTGGTGTTTGGAATCATGTTACGATCAGATAAGGTTTAATTATCTAATAGCGTTTGAATGCTATGTTGAACAATGCCACTATCTATTGTAGTATAAGCTGTTCATTTTTGTCATTCAGGAAACCGATGCATAACAGACAGTGCGCTGAGGCGAAATCTACCCTGCAGAACCGGAGGTTGCTGCGGTATTAGTGTCCATACCGATGCCCAGCGCCATTAGGTTAAGTTCAAGAAATCACATATTCTTTCCGACATATAACTTAGATCTTGCGCTTCATTTATTTTCACAGCCGAAGTATTTGTGGATTTTGAAGCATCATGATCGTGAATTAGGTGGACTTAGAACGCGAAGCTTGAACAACATCAAACATATCCAGAGCAAAGTATATCCTGCCACAATTATGATGCAGACCTTCACGTTTAGATAAATCCTGTACCCTCGACATTGTAGCGTGTCTTGTTTGTTTTGTCCGTACGCTTTGAAGGACTTGCATTTGGAGATAACTTACACACTTGGACCCCCAATCATTGTCGTAGGTGTGACAAGATCCGTTTATCTCGGATCTTCGCACCTAATGGTACTTTGATTATACAGTAAGCTTGATGATTATCCGAAATACTTTGGCCTGGCGGAGGATTCTTGTGGTGACTTTCCGTTGCTCCAATGTCGGACCGCCATCAGCCGAGTCAAGTCTACAAGCATTACACAACAGGGTTTGTTTGATCTTAAAATGCATCTTATATATAGTTCCCGATCAAGGATTGCTACACTGGGGTGGAATCTGTCGTCGGTACAAAGCACTAGTGACATAATAGTTGCCACATTTAGAGGCTGTGCAACAACCACTTCGGTGGTTCGGTCTATTTAGAGGCGGAGACATCAGCTCTTTATTTTGTTTGGTCAGAGTACGCAAGTGGCATGTCCGTTTCTCCTTTAATTATATTTCACCGCAAATTAATGATAGCCTAAGGTTAGTATTCACTCCGCTTCTCCTTTGTTTAGATCATTTGCCGTGGCCTGTGTCAGGAGTTTTATCTGATATCGAGGCTTTCAATCGCCTGATAAGTTCCCCGACGATCCCGTTTCTTCTCCTGACTGTGGTGGTTAGCGTTGGACCTGCACTGAGAGTCGGGGAATGGGGCCTGAATGGTGAAGCGTGCATGAAATGGTCACTGGCGTACGCCGCATTCTGGCCGAAGAGCTTCAAGCACCAGATAATCAATGCCACAGCGCCCAGCCAAGAGGATAAAGTATCCCAAGAGTTCACGTCATCGGAGTTTACAGATTGGCTAGACGCATCCCTTGCCATTCCCGAAACCGAGAAACCAGACAAGCAAGGTCCGAAATAACCTTAACTTTAGTTCCGCGTATTCTCGTGGTAGTGGATCTGATCTGCCCCTACACCAGCCTATAAGCGCCGGCTAGTGTGTCACCTCAGTGGAGGAAATATGCCCGCCCTGAAACGTCAAACCTTTAGGCTCGGAGCACCTTAATCTGATCCCGGATGGCGGCGGTTATGAACTCTGATTGATGCGTGAGTGAGACCTGAGCTATGACTTTGTGGAGTTTGTTGCAGTCGGTAAAGGAGCGATGCTCCGATCAGGGAGCAATGCTAAGGGTTTGAGGAAGCTATAAGAATATGGGAAGATCTCCAGAAGCAGTGTTTCTTCATCCCAACTCACCAACTCACTCACCTTCTTCAACCTTATTCATTCTTTAAACAACCGTTGACCGGTATTCTTTCGTTTTTAAACAAACTTCAACAACTGTAAAAATGCACGCTCCCAGCATCTTCACCGTTCTCGCTGCCCTTCCCGCCGCCATGGCTTGCCTGGGTTACGAAGGCGGCGTCCCCAAGGCCACTGGCACCAAGTCCCTCAGCGCTCCCCGATACCTCAAGAAGGGTGAGGTCTTTGACGCTAAGTGGGTTCGCTACGACCGTGGTGTCAAGTGCTCTGGTCAGAGCGAGGGTGGTATGTTTCTCCATGACCCAGCATGAATTGACAACTCCGGACTTACTAACATGCCATAGGTGAGAAGGATGCTGTTTTTGTTCTTGAGGACGGTGCCACTCTTCGCAACGTCGTCATCGGTGCCAACCAGAAGGAGGGTGTCCACTGTCTCGGTGCCTGCAACCTTGAGTTCGTCTGGTTCGAGGATGTTTGTGAGGATGCTATCTCTATCAAGGGTAGTGGAACTGCCAACATCATTGGTGGCGGTGCCTACAAGGCTGCCGACAAAGTGATCCAGCACAACGGATGTGGTCACGTCAACATTGTCAACTTCTGTAAGTCACATTCCATTAATTTGAGAGTCTCAACTAACCCTCTTTAGACGCCAACGACTACGGCAAGGTCTACCGATCTTGCGGTAACTGCAAGGGTAACTCCAAGTGCAAGCGATCCGTCCACATGGAGGGTGTCACTGCCGTCAACGGTGGCGAGCTCATCGGTATCAACACCAACCTTGGTGACAAGGTCAGTTACACTTCTTCATGGTACCTGACATTATGCTAACAGATCTACTCGTAGGCCACCTACAAGAACAACTGCTTCCCCAAGACCCAGTGCCAGGGTTACAACGGTTGCGACAAGTCCAACGGCGAGTGCGAGCCCTCCAAGGCCAGCAAGTGCTAGATGCACATAGCCATGCCTAGAGCTAATACTCGTGCGAACCTTTCTTTCTGACACATAGATGACTCGTTGTGTCTATCTCTTACGTTGAACTCTTTCCTGTACTTCTTTTATACTCTATGTATATATACTACCTACATAAATGGAACTCCAGCAGCTCAATGCTGCACATTTGGAAATAACACTGCTCCTACGCCTTCGTTAATGCATGTAGCCCTGAGTATTAACATTTTCTAATCGTAAACTCTCATCCTTCATGCGACGACTCGCTGCTGTCCTTCATATGAGCGTTCTCCTGCGGCAAAGCCTCCTCATTATCTACCGCAAACTTGCTTCGATGCCTCAATTTCTGTCCGTACTTCAAAAACAGGAACGGCGTGAACGCAAACACGGTCGCTACCGCTGCTAAAATGCTTGTCGCAACATTACTTCCCAGACCAGTATACATCTGATATGTAAAAAGTGGAAACACGGCAGCAGTCAGTGTACGAGTCAAGCTAATGGCGCTGACAGCACTGGCTGCATATTCTCCGTAACTATCGGTCGCGTACCCGAAGAGCACATAACTGAAGTCATTGGCACAGAAGCCGATTACCACTAGACCGATCATGCTAACAGGCCAGGGAACATTGGTGACCCGCGGTGGGATCGTCCAGGCGAAAAGCCAAAGACCAACGGCAAGCGCTGGAGCAGCGATGGCGAACGAGGTAATCTTGGTCTCGGGGACAATACGGCGGTGTATTTTGCGGTACTTTTTGTATAGGTAGGCGTCGTAGAACCGAGGTAGAACATTGATGATCTCGCCGATCGCGATCGCGATAAAGGCCAGACTAGAGGCATTCTCGGAAAAGTTGAAGGGTGGCGCGGTATAAACGATAGTCAATGACTCCGTCAGGCCATAAATGAGACCAAATGCGATGGCGCACAGGATAGCGCAGAACAGTACCAGAGGATCCGTAACCAGGAACTCCAAAGGTCGGAAGAGAGCGGTTCTTGCAAAGGTAGCCACGGTAAGCTTTCCTCCCTCAGCATGGCCAGGCTTTACATCCTCTATACCAGTCTCTTCCTTTATATCTTTTACAATCTTGTCCAGTATTTGGTTTGCGTTTGACTCTTTCGTAAAGAGGCATGCAGCAGCGGTAACGCCCGTGACGATAGTGGATATGTAGTAAACCCAACGCCTATATCCTTATCAGTCGAGCGATCATCTCGTTTCTTTCCATACTTACCATCCTATACTCGAAGTAATGTATACCGAGTAGATGGGTCCCAGTGCCAGCCCTAGCATACCAAGAATGGTATAAATGTAGACAACCCAGATCCTATGCTCAGCATTGTACATGTCATCAAAGTTACCAAAGGCGACAGTGGCAGGTATTGCCGCAGCCACTCCTTGGAAGAATCGTCCAAAGTACACGGCGATTACCGATGGTACTGCTGCCACTATCACTGAGGAAATACAGAAGAGGGTTGATGCAATTATGTATATGGTGCGTCGTCCGAATACCTCGGAGATGGGTGAGCAGAATATGCCACCTATGGTCTGACCAACCAAGTACCTGTTGTTGATGGTCAGTAATGTTATCGATGCCTGACTTTTCTTCGAAGCTTACATAGTGAGAAAGGCGAAATAAGCCATGGTTCTGCTTAGACCATACTCCTCGCGCGCCGCGTTTCCGGTAGACGCCTATACAATGGTTAGCAAGTATACTTCAGTGGGAGTGACCAAGCGTACCCCAGAGGAACTTATTGCCGTCATGTACATTTCCAACCAGCATATCAAGGCGGCGGTGTATGTCTTGGTGCCTGATTTCCAGTTCCGAGGGTGTTGTTCGGCATCATCATCCCAACAGATTTTATTGTCGCCGTCGACATGAACTCCTTTGCCTTGCACAGCATCTTCAAGTGAACCCTTGCTTTTTGGTGTGTTCTCTGAAGATGCCTGTGCAGATGAAAGAGAAGAAGCCATCACACTTGAAAGTCTGACAATGCGATTAGGGTAAGATGGTGCTGTCTGTACTGATGACAAATAAAAGCAACAAATCGCTATGCATGCATATTGAGAAATGTCACAGGAATTGAGGTCCAAGGGACAGCCTAAGTAGGGCACACAGCAAAATTCGTCACCGCATCAATCCGACAGATATCACGATCGGGGATGTCGTAGACCATAATCGGCGATGGCTGAAATGGGATTGGCCATCGATCGGCTGTATGCAGGGTGATTCTTCAGCACTATCACCGATGCGCGTACAACTTCGAATCTATGTTTTACCCGCCCCTCCATTTCGCGATACTTTGATCCCTAGTTATTTCCCAAGTGAGAAAAGTATTTCACGTCATATCGCGATGGAGGCACGGGAAATAACCCGGGGCATTGAAAAGAATGAACGTTTAAGGGATCAATGACGCTTTCTTCATAGTGCTTACTCTCTAGCCTTCCATCCCTTGAAGATTTAACATTAATGTGAACTCTATCAGCATCACTACTGTTCGTTCCGAGAATAACGAGATGAATGCGAACTCTCATGTGAAACAACACCAAGCTTGGGAAAGGATGAACATCCAGCTTTTCTTCATTAAGCTACCTTGTACTGAATAGGTTTGAAGCTACCGCCATTGGACTTCTCGGCCGAACAGGCAGTGATAGCAACAATAAGATCCATCTCAGCAACGAAGTCGATGTGATCACCGGCCTTGCTAGTAGGTGTCTCCACCGTGAATTTTCCCGTCTTGCCATCCACAGGCACATTCATGAAGCAGTTGAAGGCGCAAGGAATGCGATCGGGCGCGATGCCGTGTTTGCTTAGCGCCAAGGAAAGGTTGCCGAAACAGCCGTGGTGCGGCTCCTCGTGTCCGTATATGATTCGAAAGGTATCTTTGGAACATGGCGTAAGCAAAAAGTCGTGACGTCCACAAGTGTCGTCGACGATTTTAAGCATGACATTGCTGCGGTTTGAGTAGAGTGGGTGACCCGTTGTCAGGTATATGGTGTCTGCGTAGTCAAATGTTCGTCCATTGGAGATGACTTCGTCTGTGTCGTCTTGATTGAATGCCACCAGGTCAGACACTTGAGCGCCTTTTGGATCGATTACTGTTAAGCGTTGGCCTTTTTTGACGAGGAATGAAGTTCCCGTCCTGGGCGCCAGTTCGGTGATGCCATCAGACAGTTGCTTAGTATCCTCCATTTTGAGAGTGATATGGAAATGAAGAATGAAGAGAATAGGGAAACATCAAGACCGTTCTAGATTCCGAGCGGGTAATTGTGCGACGACCTACGTCTTTAATTCTTAATAGTGCCCGGACCAATATCACTCAAGACGTGACAGGAACATTTCGGTGTCGATGATGCGAGGATTGGGTCATGACCGCTTTTAACGGCCCGGGGGATCCACCTTTCCCCAGGTTCATCTCGCCCCGCATTCCGGAGCATCTGATCCCCTCGGCGCTAGGATCGGATCGATCTCTGGACGATCTACTACGTAACTTTAGATGCTACAGAAGTCCATGGTGATGGGGGAGAGTTCAAGGGTCATTCAGCTTTCGCTTCAGCTCTCGGGTCTCGCGTTCTCGGCGCCACTATCTCCTTGAGGTTCCAGTCGTGAAGATCCCGCACCACCACTTGCAACACTAACCATAAGGCTAATGGATGAGAACGATACCCCATCTATGCTAAAAAAGTTTACCGATGCATACAATTATCCGAATGGAGGTGCGGGATGTGTAGCGATTTCCTTAATATAGATGCACAAAGAGCCAGAGTAAAGTGGTCGATGTCGGAGCGACGGAGGATAATCCCCGGCTTACATGTGTGCTGGTCATCGCTTGCCGCATGCATCGCATTGATTTCGTCAAGTTTGCATTAACAAAGCACGCAATGGAAACACAGAGCCATGGCGCTCTGGAAATGCCATGCCATTCCAAGGCTATTTGCTAAAAGTCTGGTAACACAGTGCCGCCGATCCATGTCAATGACGTCCAGCCGGCCAGTCCTATACACCATGTTGACGTAGCCGCTATGGCCATCAGATATTTATAAGTTGGTGCTTACTTCCTGGCGTTGCATTGAGACTGTGTGCCCTATTTCCAAATCCTCTGCCTATCAACAACATGCTGCTCGCATTTAATGCTATTATCCTGGCTCTTGCCTTTGCGGTAGTCGCTAAGCCAATACAATTTCGAAAAGCTGTCAACCGATTAATAAAGAAGTTGAGAGCCGCCACGAATGGCTTCGAGAAGGCCGCCTTACTCCCCAATGAATTCGACGAAGTCTCACTGTTGTCAAGCTCAGACGATGTGGAGCTGTTGACAAAGTTCGTGACTTGCTCATCCTTTATACTTACAAGACTAACATGCCACCAGAACTGAAGTTGAAGCTCGATTCGACGAGAACTCTTGGCAAGGTCTGGCGTACCAGGATTTTAAGAACACAATATTAGCCAAGGGCGGAATGAAGACCTTTCCTTGCGTATATGCGACAATGGGTTATCGAGCAGACGATCATCGTTATGTGTTCCTCGAGTCAGACGATCCGTCCGAGCCACGTAACGTGCGCAAGGTAGCTCTATCTCTAGCCGAATACCTACGCATCTCAACCTCATTAGGTCCAAACACCTCCCTGGTCATTATCGGTGCAGCCTCTGAGAAACCGCGGACCGTTGAAGAGCACAATCGCACTTTCTGGGACATGCTTCGAGGTCTTCGCATTTGCGATCCGAAAGCCTGGCCAAACGAGATACCGCAAGACACAGAGGACGCTAAATGGACTTTCTGCTTCAATGGAGAACCGGTCTTCCCCGTCATGTTGACGCCTGCGCATCAGGAACGTTGGAGCAGACACATGAGTGTGCCAGTCATCGCCCTTCAGCCGAAGTGGGTTTTGGACAAACTACTCGGAACTCCGGAGAAACGAAAGGCTGCGCAAAGCAAAGTTCGGGGCTTGTTGCAGAAGTACGATACCGTCGGCATCAGTCCAGATCTGACGGCTTATGGTGCGGATGGCAGTAGTGAAGTTCGCCAACTATGCCTGCAGGATACGAACGAGTCTGTCCAGTGTCCGTATCGGAACTTTGACAGATAATATCCGAAGCTAGATTAGTGCATGATGGAGTTTGGTTCGCATAGGCATTTGCCTTTGCTTAGCGTTTGAAGCGTTATCTTTCCAATGTTGCTATGCATCCCGCACCCCCTTCTCGGGATGACTTACTATACTGAGACTTGATAGAACTCTATAGCTACGGAGACTTTGTCATGTGTCAATGACCATTGCACATAATTACATAAAGGCGACAGGTGTAGGATGTTGCATGAGCCCGTCAAAATGTAAGCTCTAACGTTGCCCGTGGTGGGGAATGATGATATAGGGTTATAAAATAGAATTGGAGCTGTTTTGTCAACACCCCCACTACAGCAGTCTTCAGACTGTTCATCTTCCGTAGTATAGTGGTCAGTATGCAAGCTTGTCACGCTTGAGACCCGGGTTCAATTCCCGGCGGGAGAGATCCAGCCACCTGCCATACGCGGGTTTCTTTTTTTGTGTTCATTAATTATTATTGCATTTATCACTTGCTTGCCTCTTTTTTGATCACCGTTCTATTGTCTTTTACTTTAACTCGTTGCTTAGTTCTACTACTCATGTCCTTTATATCCCACCCAAAACGGCATATCCAATTTCTGTCATTATAACAATTCATGATTGTGGTCGTCCTAACGGACCATCTTGGCCAGAGCATCCAGAGTGTTGGGCTCACCAAGAGCACCCTGGGGAAATCGAGAGTTGAAGCCAATGACAGACTGGACACTGTGGAAAGTGGAGGTCTTGATGGAGAGCTTCTGGTCTGAAACCAACCATCTGACACCCTCACTGCAGGGAGGTGTAGTTAGGGAACCCTCGTATCTAGAATGATGTTAGCTTCTACTCAATGAGTCATTGTGAGCTTACTTACGTCTGGAAAGAGCCGGCTGCGAGAGTGCTGACAAGCTCAGCCATGTTGAGAGACTTGGTCTTGGTAAGAGTTCCAGGCTCGGAAATCTCACCAACGGAACCAAAGACGGTCTCCAAAAGGTTGGAGGGAGTGGTAGCAGCAGTGGTAGGGGCGTTGACATGGAAGAAAGATCCTCCAACACCGGGGAGCTGTCGCTTATCGTGATCATGAGTGTGGGGCACGCTGCGACGCATTTTGAAGCTATCCCTCTTGCGAGCTTGAGGTGTTGAGGAAGGAGGCTGAGAAGAAGTAGAGTTTCCAGCAGGGCTACCACCAGCACCGTCCTCGACATCGATGAAAACACCGACGACGGCAATCTGAGAATCAGCGCTCTCCCAGACCATGTGCATCTCCATAGCCATGCTCTTTCCAGCATCGAGATGCTCACTAGGCAGATGGAAGTGGAACTGTTGAAGAGTATAGCTAGTGTTACCGAAGCGCATGCTTCCCTGGCCAGCAACAACCTCGACAGTAGTGCCAAGGTTCTCGAACTCGGTTCCTTCTGTCATATCGGGGATCTCGAGGTTCAACTGGGAGGCGGGAACCATGGCATTTTCACCTGCGACCATGTCGATGGGGGACTGGTTGGTGCCGGTAGCGCACATAGCGTTGGCCTCGGGATCTAGGAAGAGCCAGCTGGTAGGGCCCTGTTATAGCTGTCAGCATACTCCCAATCAGTCCATACAAGGATACATACAGTCTTGCCAGTGTAACCAAAAGTATTAACCTCGACCTTTCCCTCTGCACGAGGATGCAGAAGGGTTCCATAGGCACAAGAAGCCATCGCTTGAGAAGCAAAAGCTCCAAGGAGGAAAAGTCGAAGGGTGATGGATCCAGCCATGGTGATAGTAGTACTAAGTCGACAAGGTAAAAGAGAAGCGAGTAAGTACAAAGAAACAAAACACGATATAACAGATTAAGCAAACAATCAAATTAGAGGCCAGCCTCGAGGAAAAGAATTAGGTAAAAGGAAACAAACGAAATCGAACGATGATGCCGAAGAATCATAAGTTTGCAGCAGGACCGGAGAGTTTTAATACCGGGAGGAGCGTGGTCTGGACTCAGTTCGTACTATAAAACAATGGCTATATCTAGGAGTTCCGCGTTTCCATTGAAACGTTCCGGTATCTTTCGCGAGTACTAAGAATATGCTTCATGGTAACCTTAAAGGCTAACTATTTGGGGATACAGGGGTCATTTCATTTTTAGTGGTCTCCGTCGCAGAACTTGTCGCAAGTAGCTGAGGATGGATGTGGCTCCGGTTTCAGGCGCCAAGAACCAATACCAAGACTTGGATGGCAACTGTCATCCGATTATTGTTAAGGGGATGATATCTCTCTCAATTCGTGCAGCTTTTGGCTATTAATTAATGTGGTCATTGGGTCATTTGAGCTCATAAAGGTGGTAGGCGCTTTTAAGCTTAAATATAGTGGTCTCCAGTATAACAGAAGCAAATTACAGTGGCTACCCCAGCCCTGCTTAACGGGCGACTACAGGGCAGAGACGATCCCATCCATCGTTATCTGTCAAAATGCAGGGTTTGTTTCAGGATAAAGTGAGCTGATTTTCAATTGAAGTGGACTGATTTCCAGAGATCTAGACGTTTCGTCCCGTCGCAAGCGCCAAGCCTCAAACCGTTTCAGCATTAATTGGGTTTAGGATGGAATTCATGAGACTCTTACAGGGGAGCCATGGCCACAATATCAACGAATAACCTTGCCCTGGCTGACAGGGCACCTCTAAAGCGAGGAAACGAAAGCGCTCACGGGGTAAATGGCAATGGGTTTAATTGAGAACGAAACATGAATCTTTGTTTTTCCGCTTATTTGTTCTATATTTATACACTTAAAAGTTTCCGAGGCCTGTCAACGGAGGAGACAGGCTCAAAAGCTATTCGCTTCAGTCTTCTTCCTAGGGTACGGCGTAGCACCAGTACCCTCCCCGGCCACAGCCCCGTGATCGATGACCTCATCGCGATGAACCTCAAGAGGAGCCATGATGACCTGGGGTGCGTAAAAAGTGTCACTGAGGTGGAGTTTCTCGGGAGGCACAAAGACGTCGAGCCAGCGAGGAACGACGAAGCCGAAACCGACAATGCACATAACGCCAATGGCAGATGCGAAGGCAAAGATGTGCAGGGGGTCGTTACGTTTGGTGTAGAAGAGAGGGAAGGCGAAAGAAGTGATAATGGCAAGGATAGGCGCGGAGATATAGCGGAGGACGAAACCCCAGAAAATGGGAATGTTCCATCTCTTGCCTCCTGCGACGACAACGTTGAGGTTCCGGCGAAGTTGGTTGAACTAAATATAGTCAGTATGATAGATATAAATAAGTACGGAGTAGAACATACCGAGTAGAATGAGAACCACCACAGCTTGGAAAGGGCGTTGTTCTTGCCGAAGAATCCAGGAGGTCGAGAGTCGGGAGCCTTGGACAGAATGATACCCAGAATGTTGGAAGCGATGAAGATACCGAAACCAACACCAGCGCCAGCTTCAGGGCTCACAGCATGGCCAATAGCTACACCAAGAACCATGGACAAGATATATCCAAAGTTGTAAACCAAGTTACCAACCAGTCCAGCCAATCTGTCCAATAACATCGGTATAACGGTAGAGGGTAGTAGCGGCAACACACTCGCACCAAACAACGAAGATGAGAGACAAGTTGTTAATCCAAGTGTCAACAGCGTCAAGCAGATAGAATCCAAACTTGGTGCAGTAGATGAGAGACAGAAGGAAGGACGCAAGAATGACAACAGAAGTGATCAAAACTCGTGAGAACCTTCGGCCAGCACCTGAATCGCAAATGAGCGTAACCAGAGATTCGCTGAGAGCAAAAGCAGAGCTCAGACCGAGAACAGCCAATGTAAGGAAGAACAGAACAGCCCAGACATTGGCACCAGGCATCTCAGCCAGCGCAAGAGGGTACGTCAGGAAACCCACAGTGAAGGTGCTGAGTGAGATTGACGTGTCATCAGGGGAGTAACCGAGGAAACCAATGACACCGAAAACTGCAAAACCGCCAACAACTTCGTACAGAGAGTTACAGATAGCGATGATAAGTGTATCTTGCACAGCATTGGCATGTTTACTGTTGTATGAGGCGTAAGACGTAAAGTAACCAAAACCGACACCGATGGAGAAGAAGATTTGGCCACAAGCTCCTTGCCAAATTTGGCCGCCACCCAGCTTTTTGCCGTTCCATTCGCCGAAATAGTACTTAATACCAGTTCTCGCATCAGGAAGAGAGACGGATCGTCCAAGAATGATAATAAGCATGATGACTGGGAGACCCATAGTGAAGTAGACGACCCGGCCGGTCGTTCCAACGCCCTTGAACATGCAGAGCCAAACAAGCACCCACATAAATGCACACCAACCAACAGTCTCGCCGACGAATCCTCGACCAGGGTAGTCAACATAGCCAGACCCAGTAGGCACGACAGGATCAACGTTGGCGATGACATCCTGCATGTAGAATTCCTGTCCGCGACCGCTCCAGGGCAGAGGGCTTTGGAAAGAGCAACGGAAATAGTGCATGATCCAGGCGAGGATGGGAACGTAATATGTAGCGACGATGAAACCGTTCATGATAACAGCCAGACCAACACCCTTGGTGCGCTTGTTGATTCCATTGAAGGCGACGACGACACTACCGCGGTAGGTCTGGCCGATACAGATCTCGAGACATAGTACGGGAATACCGAGGAAGAAGAGGGCGATGAGGTAGTGAATGAACCATTGAAGACCGTTGTTGGCGAAGACGACGGAGGGATATCAGAGGAGGTTACCGAGATCTATAGCGCCTCCCTGTGGTGGTTTGTTAGTAGCTTGTCTTACATACAGGGCCAAAGGCTGGGCAATGTAGGGTGACGTACCATGGCAGCGAGGACAAAGGCGGCACGTGAGGGCCATTTATCTCGACCATCATCCTCCTTGTCTGCGCTGGGGGCTATAAACCCAACGACACGCTTGAAGTTGAAGCCCATGTTGAGAACAACCAGGGACGAAAGAGAAAAGTAGTGATCAATCTGGTGTCGAGACAAGCTTCTGGTGCACCTTGTCGCAGATCAACAATTGGTGTGAACAAGAAATGTACGCCAAGGGAGCGAAATTGCAGGCTTCTTTATAGCACGGCAATTGTACCTACAGGATAGCTTCTTGGCAATTATCACTGCAATTCGTCACCTGTTTTTCTCGTCTTCCTTGGGTCGGTGTTGCTCCTGTATCCTAGCGAGTTCGAGCTTGCTTGACAAAGACATGGCTCCCACCTATCCGCTCAAGCACAGCAAGCCATACAACGTCTTGGCAAATTCCGTCCAATCTCCACAGCTGAAGTCTGGGTATTCTAGTGCATCTCATGACGGCTTTCACTTGGCATTTCTCAATGATATTCAAAAGAGTGATACTGATTCGTGTATTTTATCTCAAGCAAGTCAAAGTGTGGGATGCGATCCATCATCCATCGCTCGATTGCTCCACCCCCGTATTTGCAGTGGACACTTTACCCCATTACCCCGTACTCTCAGTCTCTCACTCACTTCGAGTCTCCATGGCCAAGCTTTTAGTGTAGACTTTGTTATGTCTTGTCTCTCGTAGGCCAAGGATCCAGACTGCAGGATGCGTAGAGACACAAGTCGTTGCCCCAGAATAGCCCCGAGTTTAAGTCATCACTTTACAGTGAAGGCCTCAGGTTACAGAAGCAAAGAATACAAGCATAATTCGCTAGCTTGCCCCTAACCTCGCCTCTGAATGCAGCACCTTCCCCATTCGGTAGCTATAATGTTACCAGGCTGACCGCCGCATGCGTCAGTATTTCTGATGATCTCAGTGATTGGTCGTATCGTAACATTTGCTGTTCAATTTGAAGTCTGGTGGGATTATTTGCGCGTTACGTCCAGGATGGCGTTGGCTTTATTTCATCGTGCAATGAGCCGTTTTTCTGGAACTTGTCCGTAGGGTAATCGAAGGTACTCGTAGACGCGAGAGGGACACAGGCAATGGTACCCGTCTTAATGTGTAAATGCGTCAGAATGAGGAACACCGTATTGCCATTTTGCCATTATTTACGTAACCCAGTGACAGCTAAACTGACCGACAACATCATCTCACCCATTTCCTGCAATTTACCTGCCATATTCTTCTTCCCCGCTTACCCTGATCTATCATGATCAAATATCACCCCAGATTTTGCCTTCAATAAGGGGGAGGTCCATGTCGTTTTAAATCAGGTTGTTTAACTCGTTATGGGAGGTTTTATTCTCTCAATTAATGGCGCGGATATTGCAAGTATTGACAGCATTTTGGCCCAAGCTCAACCTGATGATGGCCGACATGGAATTATCACCAAACATACTTATTGTCAGCCCATCCAATTCAGCACACTTGCTCAATTCGGACTTAAGTTTCTGGTCGGATCACGCAAGATATTGCTGTTTACAGTCAACCAGTCGGTTCATCGGTTGCCTCCCAATCGGCAAGCTGCAGCCTGAGGGAAATCCCATGCATTTTTAACAGCATTTTACTCTAACGCAACGGCGCACTTGGCAAAAGGTAGTGAAACCCCATTTGACCGAGACTTGCCGCCCGCTGAGAAAGAGCCGGGCTGCTGGATCCTCTGCAGTACCTGGACTTAAAGGACTCGACGTTGATGACAACATGATATTACCAAGAGATGTTGTGCCGTAGTTTCGCATCACCCGGCTTGGCGTAACGTGGTCGGCTACTGAAGGACCAAGATCAAGAAATCAGCTCTCCTTGGCTCTTGGCAGTGCGGTCCAGCCCTTGGAAAGGGTCGTTAGAGGCGGCAAATATTGATACGAAGTTATCCTAACCTTGAACCCAATTTGGAGGCTATCGCGAACCATTTTAGAGGGATTGCTAGTCATTTGGACTGTGGAGTTATGCCGTCCATAGCCGGTTTCCCGTGCTTCCCCACGATACTCAACGATGGGCCACTTTTACAGATGAGACACGAATCAAAATTTTCAAAAAGATATAGGCAAGGTAAAGTTGTAGTACAGCGAGATAAAGTTAAGGGCGAGATGCAACGGGCCAACGGATAAAAAGCGGAAGAGAAAGAGAAAAAAAAAAAGAGAGATGATAAGAGAAGGACTCTTGAAGAGCCCGACTGTTTTTCAGTCGACGCGGGCCTGATTCGAACAGACGCCTCCGAAGAGAATAGATTTCTAGTCTATCGCGTTAGACCACTCCGCCACCGCGCCCTATCGGATTGTTGAAAGAAGTTGTCAGCTCCCGGTCTAAGAGCAGCGTGTCGTAATAATCCAGAAGGTGACATTCAGCAGATCATGACATAAAAGTGCACTTTTGTCAATCAATTCAGTCAGCGACTAATAAACATGCCTCGCTGTAAGCCTCAGTGGCTACCTATGCAACGCTTTTGTGTAACGTCTTTCAACCTTCCCCGCCCGGCCTCACGGCTTCTCTCCATGCTCCCGTTTTTATCGCAACTGTCGGACGCTCGCTTCCTCCAAAAACCCAGAAGACTGTTTTGTTCAGGTGACTTCGCACAATTCTTACAATGGAACTCGGGCTTACCTTTGGATCCGTCGGCGATTTTATTGCGATCACTGTCCTAATTAAGGACATTGTCGCGGCGCTTGACGACGCGCGTGGGTCAGCGAAAAAATATCAAGACCTGGTGCGAGAGCTTGATACGCTACGCCTAACAGTCGAGGAGGTTCAGAGAACTTTCGAAGATGCCCACTTAGTTCATTCTCTGGAGAATATTACCCAGATTGCTTTTGATACTGTGGCCCAAATCAAAGAATGCCTGAAAGGATTCCTGGGCCAGATTTGCAAGTATGAGCCAACCTTGAGCGCTGGTGCGTCGGGGAAGAGGAGCTGCTTGAAGGAGGTGGGGAGGAAAGTTCAGTGGAAGCTGAATGAGAGGGAAGTTGAGAATTTTCGTGTCGAGCTCATGGGCTACACCAATGAGCTCAACATATTGCTGAAACTCATCACAATGTGAGTGAAGTGTTGTCGTTGAAAGTTCACCCAAATTCTGATATCGGTAGACGGATGTTGCAAAGAAACCATGATGCTCTGGTCAAAGAGCAAACTGCTGCCGAAAGCCGTACTGCCGCCTTGATCCGTCTATCTGAAGCTTCATTGGAAAGATGGATAAGCTTCATTGGTCGGCAAATAATTTCCCGACTACAAATTGTTCAAAGGTCAGGCATCGAGCTGAAGGATTCCGTTGGCCAGATCATATCCATGATGTTTACCATCTCCAGTGACGTGAGCATTATCAGAGCCATCGTCATGCGCCTCGACAGGGGGCCTAACGACGAACACTTCATCTTAGAAGACATTACAGGAAGGAGGGTCCCCATCCATCTTAGCACCATCACATCATGGGCCGTGCTTGAGTTTATACTCAGCGAGCGATTCAAGGGTAAGAAGGGTGCTCGTCGGATACAGCGCAGGCTTTACTCTCTGCGTGAGAGTAACACGCAGCACGAGGTTGACGAGTCTATTCCTTGGGAAAGCGCGTTTCTGCCATATCAGAAGATCACCATGAGTCTGATGTGCAGGGAGGCAGGGGCAACAACGAGCTGTCCTTACTGCAAGACACTGTCAGATCATGGCCGTGGTGTAGAAGTAGAATGGTGAGTGCAGTGGATCAACATAATAGAAGATCGCTAACCTGCTTTTCAGTGTAAAATGCAAAAGGTTCTTCACACGAGTCGTTGAAGTCAGCGCCGAGGACCCGTCTAGTCAAGATCAGTTTCGGTCACACAGACGCTACAGATCTCATACATTATCGAAATCGGGTTCGGATTCAGAAGTTGATTCTGATGATGAAGATCTTCGAGGCTTTGTGAGGGTTCACCTTGTTCCAGGAAGACAACGAACTAAAGTCTTTTGGAGATGCGATAACTGCTACGGCGAAAACACGTTTGTTTGCGGGAAATTTTGCCAAAACTTTCCATGCCAGGCACGGTATAGAGAAGGCAATGCCATGTACTCAGTTTCCGTTAGTAGATAAGATTTAGATTATATAGGTAAAAGGTGAGCACTAATGGTGGCTACCTACGTGAGGAGTATGACATACGGGTGGAGAAACATTAGCTACTCTTAAAGTATCAAAGAAGAGGACTGGTAAGGATCGAGGTTGGAATCAAAAATATACAAGAGTGAGAAAGGAACGCAGGCAATAGTGCTTCAAGGGATGCAAAGGTGATAAAATTGCATTCAGTCTCGTTTTAGGACAAGGGGGAAACGACCATCCATCTAAGGAGCGAGCATTGGTAACATAAAGCAGGTTAATGATTAATTCTGGGATGGAAATACTGATTACGGGCGCTGGAAACAAAAGAGCAAAAGGTTTGTCGGTGGAGAGGCTCGAACTCTCGACCTTTGGATTACTCTGACCTGGGGCCAAATCATGCTATGAGACCAACGCTCTAACCAACTGAGCCACACCGACGTTAGAGAAAACGCTTCGTAATGATATCTATATCCTGCGCACGAACACGATTGAATCTTTGGTGAATCCAACAGAGATGAGGCTACATCCAGTAATAACACAATCTGCAAACAGCATTCAATACGCCGGAATGCTTATTGCCACAACTAGTTGTCTAGACCTGTGAGAACACACAAGCACAAGTCACTCGCTTAACTGTTTATCCCCCAATGGATTGAGCGTGGGTATACTCAACTGTTTGGTTGTGGTAAACATACTGGACACATCCTTCGACACCACAAACCACATCAACAAGCAAAAAGTGATAGTCGGGTGTTCTGACTTGATATATGCCACGTCAAGGGGTCAAACCTTGGACCTTGTCATTACTAGTGACACGCTCTACCACCGAACCAACGCGGCGCCGTCTAGATACCAGAGTATCTTGTGGGACTTGCCGACGATGGTTGAGGTTATGGATCCGGGAAACTATGCCCCATCAGGAGGAACGATCGCACGGGCAGGCATCTGGGACAGATACATTGGCCCTGGGTGTCATCTGTCTATGACAGACGCGTGATGAACGTGACCAGGATATACTCCAGATCGTATCGTTTTGGGAAGAGTGTTGGGACATGGTTCCCAAGTGTAGCCCAGTCAACATCATCCAAGCCACGCATTGCAAACACATAGTCCCAATAGTCGGGATACCATCCTGCCCATTCCCAATCAAGAAGGGCGACTATGCGACCATCGCGAATCTGGACATTTCGAGACGAGATGTCACCATGGGTAAATACGATGGGATATTCATTGCCGAGCTGAGTTGTGATCTGTTCCCAATAGATAGACATATCTGCATATCGCTGTCGCGGTCGCACAAGCCACTCTTGAAACTCTCTGAGGGTGTGAAATGGCCCGCCAGATCGGGTGAAGATGCTGGGAACAATAGCACCTTGTCCATCGAGACGACCTATATAGATACCTTGGAGGGCACGCATTTGGGCGATGTAGTCACTGAGTTGAGCGAGAATCTCCGATCGCTGGTGCGGTTCCAACGACGGCCAGGCCTCTTTCAATGACTGTCCTTCAATGTATTCCATTGTGATGCGATCCCAATCGCTGCTAATGACTTCTGGTACAGGGATTGCCGTGTGCTTCTTGAGGAACCGCAAGACCTGTGCCTCGTTTGGATACTGGTTGCTTCCCATACCGTCAGGAGATGTGGTGTACTTGGTGACTGTGTCACCGTGTTTTACTATCTGGCGATCATTGCACTGGTAGATAAGCTCACCATCCGGACATGGCGCAGGTGTTCTTGCAGGCGGCGGAGAATCGCCAAATAGCGCAATTCGCCGATCTCGAGCCCTCATTTCCTGTAGTCGCTGCATTGTTGGTCATGTTGGAAAGTGGACGATCAGTGTCGTGTCATGCATGTTGGGTTGGTTGTTGGTTCAAGTTGGCAAAAATAAGATCCGTACCGAGAGGTAACAGGGATCAAAAATAGTTGACAAGACTGGGATTCGAACCCAGGCCCCTTTCGAGACTGCGAATCGTCCTAGTTCGAATCGAACCTGAACACAGCGCCTTAGACCGCTCGGCCATCTTGCCTTTTGATTGGATACCACAAAAGCTCTGTATCAATTAATATGATCGCTACTCTCAATTGCTTGGAATCGAAATATCCTACCCGAATCATCATAAAACTGCTTTATGCTCACTGCTATTTACTTAAACACATGTTGCGAAATACCTGTCTGCTTATCGAAGATTTTGTAAGCTTTTCCAGAATGAAAGCGGAGTACAGGCTTTTTTAATTCCATGTTACATCGAATTCCGACGAGTTGCTACCACGGTTTTTGATGGATTCACGACCATTTCTACCAAGTCGGCCAAACAGCCTGACTTTCCAAAATTAAAACATTCCAGTGATGCCGAAAAATCACCCGATCATCCTAGACCTCACCAGGCGTCGATACAATCCATTTAGCTTGCGCAATGCCTCTTTCTGTACAAACATCGCTATCGATAAAGGCTACCCTAGAGACAATATCAATTAACATTCGGTGGTCATAGCTTCCCAAACGCGTCACGACGTAATCTCGATGGCGCAAAACGCGTCGTTGTTCCTAGCCCCTTCGTTCCACACGCGAATCTCCCAGCCCCTTGATGAAATTCGCGCCACGGCGCGTTTCTGCCGTAAAACTCTGATACAAGCTAACGGTAAATGCCGTCTCCATCTGTGCGCCACGGTTCCACCGCGTCTGTAGCGCGCAGGTTCTAACACTGCCAGGGCAGCAGGGTTAAGCAGAATGCCACACCTCAATTTCTTGACAAGGTGGGATGCTCAGTCGTAAGACCACGTGCAGATTAGGTATCTGTCGTGTTACGACTGAGTATGACCTTGTCACACTATCTTATCAACTCCCTTGTCTAGGCTCATCATCTCATCTCAAACTTTTAGGTTTCCACCAGTGTATCAGGTTGCGCTCCCCTCGCGCCATTTCTGCCAGCGCGTCAACTTAAACTTAAGGTTATCGTATTCGAGATCATGCATGGTACCTTTACGAATCCAGACAACAATTTTCACGTTCAAAATTTTATCGTAAACGATGTATTAGGGGTGATATCAAGTACGTACGAGATAGAAGTACATAATGAAATACAGAAGAATTATCATCCGCCATCGTGTGCTCCATACGGAACGTCATCCAATCGTAGAAGCCGTCGCTTCTGACTAACAAGAAAAATGGGTTAAAGAAAGGAGAGAAAAAGAATGTTACTAAAAGTTGATATGGTTGAATTACATTCCTGGAGGAGTGAAACCAGGAAGCTTAGGCCATTCACCAAGACGGCCTGGGTCGCCTCCAATTCGGACCCAGATGGCATGCGAAGGAGTAGGACCGTCAAGAATAAACATCTGGTACCAAGAAGGAGGGCTGACAAAAGCATTGGGAGGTGCAGTAACGCTGCAGGTCTTGCCAGAGCATGAGAACTCAGGGAACAAGGTACGCTGACCCATGCTCACACCGTGAGTAGCACCAACAGAAGCCATGAGCGAGACGCGAAGCTTGGAAGCACCCTCGGCAAGATCAGAGGTGATGGTGAAAGTGTAGCTCTCGCCATAAGTCCAGTCCTTGTCTGAAATGGTAAATTCGGGCTGATCAGCACCGGAGAGGAGGTAGTCAGGCCAGAAGTACTCGATGCGCTTCTCCTGAGGGTGCTTGCCTTGGTCCTGAGGGTCGGAACCGGAGACGAGAACCTTTCCGTCGCTAAGGAGGACAGCTTCGGAGTGGTACAGGCGGGCAATGGTGGTGTTGGCAAGAACGGTCATGCGCTGGCCGAGAGGCTCCTCGGGATCATACATGACAGCGTTCAAGTTTGAGTTGTCAGCGAGACCGAAACCACCGCGACCGACTTGGGCTCCACCGAGGATGAGGTAGCGACCATCGGGAAGGGCGACCATGTTGGGCATGACACGCTTAGAAGGCTGCGACAGTTAGTATGAGGAATAGAACAAGAAGCGATTTCAATGTTACTTACCATACGCTCGATAGTCCACTCGGCTCCCTCGACATCAGGTGCCATCAGGACACAGTTGTCAAGAGCGTCGTTACCAGGCTCATGAGTAGTACCACCGCAGATGAGAACCTCAACAGGGTCAGAGTAAGGAGCCTTGTGGGGCAAGACCATCATGGTACCCTGAAGAGGATAGTTGCGACCAGTCAATGGGTTGTTGATTTGACCAGGCATATCAGGAAGCTTCTTGATAGACTGGAAGTCGGTCTGAGAAAGAAGACGAGACTCATTAAACTGAGTAAAGAAAATGTTACCAGAAGGCAAGATAGCCATGTGAGGGTAAGAGTTGGTTCGGCCAATGTTCTCAGCGCGCTCAAGGTAGTCGAGGTAGGTCGACTCGGTGACACCAGCCGGGTGAGGAAGGACTTCAGCAGTGGGAACAATAGGGGCATCAGAACCGGACTCGCCACCCATGGCAAGAATGGAACCGTTGGAAAGGACAAGGGCAGTGGGATACCAGCGAGGATCGAACAGTCTCAGCTGCGAGTAATCCTCTTCCCAGACGTTGGTGCCATTGTCAACTCCTTGGGGAGAATCAGGAGTGAAGAATCGAATACCGTAGACAGACTCGGCAGACCATCCACCAATGTTGATGATACGTCCAGCCTTGTCAGGAAGGGTGAAAGAAGCAGAGCAGAAGACATCGGTCTTGAGAGCGAGTTCACGGTACGTATCGGTAGTGTAGTCGAACTCGAAAGAACCCTCAGTGTCATCATCAGATGTACCGTGCTTCTCGACGAAAACGACCTTGTCGTTGATGCCAACGGAGCTGATCAGGGGAATGATAGGAGAAGTAGAGAAGTGGTCGTATCTTCCAGCCTTGGGACCGGAAGCGTAATGGAATGTGTTGAGGGAAGTGCCGGTCCACTCGTAGTAGTTAATATGGTTACCAGCACCGCATGTGGATTCCTTGTCACCAGGGCAGGCCATGCTACAGAAGCTGTCGTCCTTCCAGATATCGCCCTTGCGCTCGACAGCCTTGAGATCGCCGCAGACACATTGCCGACCGTACTCAACACCACCAGCGGAGTAGCCGAACTTCTGGCAGCGAAGGAGACAGGTCTCGATGGTCATGTTGCTGGTGGCATAGCTACCTGCGTCTTCATACATCCACTGGAGAACGTAGGGGTTGTTGTTGTCAAAGACACAGCCCTTGTACTCCCAGTCACCAGGGAGGCCTGTCTTCTTGGGAACAGGGATGGGGTTGACCTCGAACTCGCCATCGGAGTAGAGCGACAGACGGCTACCAGCTCCGCACATCTGGCTGCTGTCACCGGCGCAGGGCATGTTGCACTCAGATTCCTTGGTCTTGGAGGCAGCATTGTTCAGGACATTGCCACAGAAGCACTCCTCAGCGTATTCAAGACCAGCGATCTTGAAGCCGGCCTTGATGCAGGTGGCGATACACTTCTGCGGCGTCATGTCCTTTGAAGGTCCACCGGGGGCGGCTTCCATGGCACGGCCCGGCGGGTCAATGTAGCATCCTGCATAGGACCAGGATCCGGGCAGATCGGTGGCGACAGGAGCAGCTGTACCGGAAGCAGAGGCAGAGGCAGTAGCAGAAACAGTTTCAGTGGGGGATCCAGAAGGAACAGAAGATCCGCCAGCTGAAGCCTTACCAAAGACAGTCAACCTGTCGCCGGCGCCACAAGGCTGCTTGTCATCGCCTGTGCAAGGCATGTTACAATCAGCCTCTTTGGTCTTGGTTGTGGGCATTTTGCTGCCGCAGACTAATCATAAATCACAGGTCAGTCACCAAAATCGATCGATGTTTACGAATACACTGCATGCATATACTAAAAGAGGATTCACTTACAGCACTCCTTGGAGTACTCCATACCGGCGAAGGCATAACCTAGACCGACGCAGTGGGCGACGCAGGTCTCAGCTGTGAGGCCCGTCTCATCATAGTGGACAGGGCCGTTGAGAGCGCGGTTGGAGGTGCTATCAATGTAGCAACCCAGATACTCCCAGCCGTCGGCCGGAGATTCAGGCGCCGTTAGATCCCTGCGCAGGATCACGCTCGCGGAAGCACAATGAGCGGACGCTGCGGCGAGGGCAGCAAGACGGAGCACCAACATATTGGAAAAAGTATGTTGTGCGAGGTGACAGAAGTAGAAGAGGGGCGTAGGCGAGACAAACAAGACAGTAAAGGCAAGAGTAACGAAAGACTTGAACAAAAAGGAATGAACGTATGTATGGATTGCGTCAATATGTTGGAAATATGATGTGCAGAAGGGCTAGAACTTTACTTGCGAATAAAGGAATGAATCCCCATGCAATGCAGGAAAATCGGAGGGGAAAATTGGTATGTTGGCTGGATAAACCTATACATATATGACTTAGACCTGGAACCGAGGATAGCAGGCTCTTGAGCCTCCTCGCGCCCACATCCCTTTGCCCTTTCTCACTTGTGCCCAGAGACTACCCTTTCTTGGTAAAGGGAGGCCCCTTTTCCTCTACGTTAGCTGTTCAATAGTGTAAAAGTCAGCCCATTAGCAACCCCAAGAGAATTAAGATTCTTACTATTGTGCACGCGAACAGTATAATGGTCCTTGTGATTATGCACGTCGACGGGCGCGTGGACAAGGAAAGTAATGAAATATCTTACAGTGGGAGCCTTGTGATCAAACAAATGCATTTGAGAGGATAACTCGACGGTGGATCAGGCGAGTATTACTGCATATTGGATCCGTTTTGGACGACATGGCAGGGGACGTCTTGGCAAAAGGTCTTCAATCAATTGCTGACCGGCGCCATCTCCATTCAGCCTTGTGATCAATGTCTCTGTATGATAACACTTTGAAGTGCAACTTTAGCGGAGAGAAGAAAGGCTGGAGGTGCTGTAGCTTGATCGACAGGGTCAGGACCGGGATGAGAGCGGGTATCAGGCTGACGCCCAGCGGTTGCTAATCTCTCGATCTGTACGAGAGTGGGTGGAGCCCAAGACTTGGGACTTGACCATTACCAGAGCCCCTGGACCTGGACCTGGACCTTGGTCAGTGGAGAAAAGATGGCAAGGAGCGAGTTGAGCCAATTGCAAAGTCTAATTGTTTCGTTTTACTTAGTTCAGTTCAAGTCCAAGTGGGCTATCCGTAGCCTCACTTAAAGTATATCCATACTAGGGCCCGTTTAAACTGAACGGACTGTCTCACGGTCTGTTCACTGTCAAAAAAAGACTTCAGGGGATTTGAGCCGAGCCGAGCAAAGCAAAGTACGTAAAGCGAAGCAAACCATCCATGATCCATCCATCCCATCCCACCTTGGATGGTAGGATGGGCGGGTAAAAGATAGCACTAGGCACAGATACAACCCCTGCTTAATTTGGTATTCGGAGGGGAACGTGCTTATGGCCCGATTGGTGAAGAGGGGAATAGCCGAGGGAAGTGGATGGATGGCCGAAGCCCCTGTATGAATGTAACCCACACAAAAAATGCATTGCAACCTCTTGCGTTCTCTCTCATATCGCATCGCAGAGCGAAGAAAAAAACACGAGCCTTGGCTGCAGGCAAAAGTTCTACCTGCCTGCACAAGACAGGGGGAGACCGCATTCTGTTAGCTGCAGTGAAAAAATATTTTATCAGGTTTTTTTTACGAGCGCTTAACAAGGGTCTTTATCATATCATTCTCGGACTTGGTCCAGTTGAGGCTTCACTTGGCAGCAATACCAAGACGTGTTGGTCCGTAATTGTTATTTCCAGGCCAATATTGTGCCAACGCATAATCTTGGCCTTTATGTTATATGCAATAAGGGACTATGCTCGTAGGGTTCAGTGCAGTGGAGAAGTGTTGGTAAAAATACATATGCACTGTAATTGCTGTACAGTAAGGCATTCTTTGAATAGAAATCCCATCGACGATCAAGCCTCTCATCACTTTATCCAGATGTGCCCTGTAAGTAAGCAGTAAGCAGAGCGATCCAGGGTCGATGATCAATGGTGACTCCATATAAAATGAAAGGGTAACTGTCAGCCTGGGTCTGCAAGGTCCGCACAAGCGAATCTGGTAAACTCTCCGATTGCTGACACAAGATCGAATAGATACAAGTGACAGATAAAGAGGCTTTTCAGTCGCGCCAATTACGTGTATTTGTTCATGTTGGTGAGAATTTAGTACGAAACGATGCAATCCGTGTAAGATTAGAGGTGCAACACCACGTGCAGCAAGATAACTTCATAAGACAAGACAAAAGATAAGACTATCACGACATTACATTCTGTATACGGTACTATTTCCAAAGATAAAAAAAGAAATTCAGCCCTAAGAGATACTAATCTTGCATGATGCTTCAGGTGGATTTGACAGTTCCACATGCACCCTCCTGCCACATCTTGACAGATTTAACAACCATACCACGGTCCTTGACAGGACCCCACGTGGGAAGCCAAGTATCGTTGGCCTTCCAGAAATCACGCATAGGGGTCTCGCTGCTATCAGCCCAGGGTTTATCGCCGACCGCATCGCTGTAAGCAGAATAGATTAGCATCCATTCCAGATGCAAGTGAGATCGAGGGGTAAAAAAGTGGAATAGAGTCGTAGGAAAAGAGGAGAATATGACTTACGGGAACCATCCGTTGGTACTGCCCACTGCAACGTTGAGGATGAGAAAAAATTTCTCGTCAAACGGTGTGTTTTTGCGACCAGTGCTGCTCCAAGGGTCTACGGGGATTGAACCGTTGATGGACTCGCCGGCGAATTCACCGTACGTCCAAAGGTTCTTGTTCTTGGTGAAGTCGAAGAATTGAACTTGCTGCACAGAAGTCAGTTATAGTCCGTAGAAAATAGAGAAAAGACTTACTCGGAGACGACCGTCGAGCCAGGTGAAGAGATACTTCTCACTCCATTCAAGACCATAGGTGTGAAACTTCTCAGAGTAAAGGACTCGCTTTCCTCCCCACTCGCCATAGGCTCTCCTCCAGCGATCATTCTCTGTAGCAGTTCCCCAGTGAAGCGCCGAAGACACAAGGTTGTTACCCATAGGGTATGTCTTTGCATCATTGCCACGGCTCTCAGCAATATCAATCTCACCCGACTTGGGCCATTCACCGTAGACGTCATCTTGAGGCATCATCCAGATGGCAGGCCACATCCAGTCACCTTTAGGCATACGCGCCACGATCTCGACGCGCCCGTAGCGGATGGACTTTTTACCCTTTGTGTTTAGGCGCGCGGATCGCACGGGGTTGATGATTTGACCGAGTGTGGCGTTACTGCGCGATGCGCAGGGCCAGCGGTCGTTGTCTTTCTTGATGGTCTTAGAGGTACATGTTCCCCAGGTTTTGCTGTTGGTGGTCATATTGACAGTGAAACCATTTTCGAGCTGAGCTCTGGTGATGGATGTGCTCTCAAGAGTCGCTGTAGGGACGATGTGAAGGCCCTCTGCGTCGACATATGAGTTGGCTGGATCATCGGTAGTCCAGTCAAAGGAACCAGTACTGATGATTATTAGTCAAGGAAATGTAAAGAATTGAGGATGAGACATACCCGAAGCCGTTCATCTGAACTTCGTGATTCCAGTTATTGAGGTTCTGGAAATGGTCGTCCATGACCAGGCAGTACTAAATCAATTAGTTTGTGACGATGATGGATTTTATGGACTTGACTTACATCATGCTTGGGGACATTGGTCTCTTTCCAGCAGAGGAAGCCTCCAACACCTGAGATCAAAAATTAGTGACTGGAAAGAAGATGGGAAAAAAAAGTAAACTTACCAAGACCAAGGAGGACACATGTATAGAAGATGGTGCTGTCCCAATTCCATTGCTTCTTATTAGCCTCTAGCCATGGCTTCTCAAATTCGCCTTGGAGACGACTGCTTCTGAAGCGTCGACGAACACCACTGGATGCTGAAAATTGTTAGATAGAATAAAGAATAGTAAATGCACATACGTACCTTCAAATGAAGAAGTATTGCGAGTGTATCCCAATTGTCGCGATGTTACAGACTCAGCGGCAGGCGTCGCTGCAACTGGTGTCGCAAAAGGGTTCTCAGTATTGTCAGGACCAGGCGTAGCGAAAGGATCCGCTAAGGTCTGCTGCTGCTGCTGCTGTGAAGAGCCTCCTGCAGCAGCAGCAGAGGTGGCAGTCCTTGAACCTTCCATGACCAAACCAAAGTGGGGATAAGGATATGTCAAATGCCAATGTTGGAAGTGACAGACAAGGGGATGGGAGGGGGAAAGGAACTGTAGCTAGCGAACGAACGAATTTATCCAAGGGACAGTTGGTTCAAGAATGCATTCACTTTTCTTTCTGGGAGGGTCTTGTTGGCTTGTCGAGCTGAAAGCACGGCCAAGACAATAATCGCTACCAGAACCCAACACGGACGAGAGGCAGGGATAATGCAGACTGCTGATCCTTGGGTCTCGACCAAAGCTTCGAGGTTTATCTTGACGAGATTATGCAAGATTCCAATACAAAGATATGATGAAGAAAACGTGGTGCAAGATGCATGGGAAGTGTTGAGATGTGGGATAATCTCGCCTCACGCCAGCATTCAATATTTCACCGTGTCCATGGATATCAACAAACAAGGCCGTAGCTATCCCGTCGGATGAGGTCCAACAGGCACATGTCGAGATAAACAAAAAAACAAACTAACCCGAAGAATATTAAAGCGTGTGTCAGCGTCAGCGGCAACGGGTCTGGGAAAGAAGCTAGGAGAGTAAAAAGTAAGCCACATATTGCTGTCAAAGGCGCGATTGGCTTAGCACCGATCCAAGGCTGTGCGGGCCGGTAGCAGTTACGGTGGGATAAAAAAAAAAGAAGCAAAAGAACCCCCGGTTCGACCGAGTAGAGGTTCAAAGGAAAAACTTCCACAAGAGTGCCCATCCACCGTTCTTCTGTGCTTAGTTATGCAGGTTTCATATGCCATGTAACAATGTAAACATGCCGCTACGAGTCAAAGAGGAAGTTGAGTTGGTCAAGGAACCCCTGGTCCCTGTTGCAGCCAAGAGATATATGACCAGGGGTATTCAAGACGTTATCAAACATATCCGTATCTTGTGAAGATTAGCAGGCATTAGGCTTAGGCTCTTCTAGGCCCTCTCCCCCCCTCGCTAGCGGCTTACGGGCCGTCCACTACACTATCCCCTAACGATACTGGCTCGACGTTATCTTCCTACAGTAGCCTTCTTTTCCTTCTTGATTATCCCACGCTAAGGCCGTATTGACCTTGGTTTTCGTCTTGTTTGCAACGGATTACGTGCAGTCGATTGCTTTTTCCGGGCTACTTGATTGGTCCTTCACCGGGGACAATATCTCGATGGCTGGTGATGGTCATCTAATATTAGCCATGTTTGGTTAAGCGACCGGAGAATTGGTGAGACTGAGAGACATTTTTAATTTTAAATCTTAGACGCCGCAGAAGGACATGGCGCTTTCTGCAACCATGCTCGTATGGAAAAAAAAGTCAACGACACTCACTTCCATGTGGGTTTCAAGTTGATTGATGACTCTTTGACCAACTGCCGAAGGGGATTTGCGCCTGCGCACGTTCTCTCGCTTGCCCTATCACCCTCGCTAAAGAATTAATCCCGCTTGAAGGCGTTGCGTTGTCTCGCCGAACTTGTTTGTTTCTCGCAGCCTTGCTTTTTTGTTTCTCTCCCAACCAGATCGTTTTACTGGTTTGATCCGATCTTTGAGGTCTGGCTGAATCTGGTTCTCCACTGGGCAAAAAGTTCCAGTCATTGTAAGCCAGGTCCAGGTCTCGGGGGAAATAGCGGGGATAACACGAAACCTTGAAGACACAACGACCTGGAGGGGCAAATAGAGTTGGCCAGTCAATTTAATCGACAAGGCTGGTTTTATCGTAACCGCTGTACTCTACTGTAACTCTAACTCTATATCCAAGATATGATCCTGGTGGCGGGTACCATACCCTCCGTCGTTATGGCTACAAGGGACAGCCGACAGCAAAGCAAGATACGCTACGTAGTAGTTGATGCCTGTTATGTTGCTGTCAATCAAATTTTGGCGGACTTGGCATCAGCTCGCTAGAGTTGAAAGTGACAGGGACAACAAAACATCCATGCCTTATTCACTTTCTCCGTATCCCAGGCACAGGAACATGCACAGGGGGGACAGGGGACGGTGGGGGGCAAGGGTACTACGTATGGGTTTGAGAGGAGACATACACGTTTTTCTCGTGCAGTTGCTGCCACAAAATGGGCAAGGATGTGCATGTCTCTTGATTGTGATTGTTGGTGTTACGTTTTTAGAAGAGGGTCTGATCTGGCTGGCCCTGGGTCCTGGCTCGGCCTGGCCTGGCTGCATCCGAGACTGAGCCTGAGTCTGAATCTCACCGAGAGATATGCATGCCTAGAATGATATCCCGTTCCCAACAAAGAGAAAGATGCGAAGGATAACGAAACGACAACAGCCGCTACCCACGTTCCCTCTTTTCTGCTCTGCTTTTCTCGTCTGACCTGACGAGTACATACTGTACAGCGCAAGGCAGCTCCGAGTCCGTGGTCGAGTCCAGACTCCATCTCAGCTCAGATCGGTCAACTTCAGCTCAGGCTTGCCACTGCGTTGGTATCTTTGCCTAGTGTTGTCCATCCTACCGTATCGTACTGTAGATTCCCATGCTGACACGGATAAGCCGTGTGCAAAAGACATTCATAACTTGCTTGACCCGCGGTTACCCTCCATACTCTGTTCATCTTCATCTGCTCTTGTCTTGGCTTTGAGAACCACCTTCTTCCTCTTCCTTTACCTTTCCCCCATTCCCACACCCTTCCCCCTGGTCGTGTCCCGTGGGCAGATCATCACCTTCGTTTGATCCTTCTGCTTTCTCTTGAACCACCCAACCGCTCGTTACTTCATCGCTGCGTGTGACCTGAAGCCATCTCGTGTCTTCACTTCCACGTGAGCCATGACTTCCGAGAAGCCTGCCTCTCGCTTTATCGAGTCGGGCGTGCTCCAGCCGCCCAGTCCCGTCATGGACTCTGCGACTCTCAAGAGGCTTGAGGCTGGGGATCATGAACCTGCCCCTACTCCTCCTCCTCCTGCTCATATGCCCTCTGTGATGCAGCAGCAGAAAGCACCAGAATGGACGAGAAGAGCTCCGCCTTCAAGATCTGCGCACAGCTCCTACTCGGGAACACCAGCTGTCATGCAGATTCCCGATGCCACGGCTGCGGATCTACCAGTTGTGAGTAAAACCTTTCTCTTCACGGCTTGAACTGTTTCATGCTTGGGATCCAACATCACTGTTACCCTCTTCACCGCCCTTGCTTGTGCTTTACCCGATACGCTGGGTGGCCTGTTGGTCCCCATCGGCCCCTCACCAACATACAAACAATCGCTTAAGTGATCAACATTGATACTGACGATCGCAGGTGGCCAAGTACATCGCCCGTCGTGCGACTCTACTAGGCTGGTTTGATGAGCCTGCCGCTGCTGCCATCACAAGCGGCTGGTCTTCAACATGCATTGCACTCAAGAAGCCAGATGGATCGTACCTGTACAATCCAGATGACCCAAGCCCAGACCTGGCTGTCGCTATCGGTCGCATCAATGAGTCTGCTGTTGTCTCGATGTCGTCTGAGGTGACCAATTCCGTTCTGGATAGCATCAAGCCTGGACAAGGTAGCCTTATCAATGAAGACACTGGTGCTCGCATTCCCATCGTTGCCAGCTTTGCCGATATCCATGATTCGCTTGTGCACCTGACCAGCGCATGCATTGTTGTGCAAGAACGATGTGTGCTGATCTGGTCTCACGAGGCGAGAAATGTTCTCAATGTCGCGCACAACGTCGAGAAGCAAATGTTGGCCTTTGTAAGTTGCTTACCATAAAATTCCAGTGCTTGAATCTGACTTATTTGCAGATTGTTGGTCCCAGCATGCCTCGTGGTTTGCTTGCGCAGACTGAAGAACACTCTGAGGAAAACTTCCACACGCCTGTTCGTGGAGCCATTGATGAGCGAAATGAAGTCTACCAGGCCGCTATCAAGGTTGAAGAAGGTGGTGATGACGACGATGCTGATATCGAGAGCAGAGCGCTCAGACGCCCTACTCTCCTTGTCCACTCTTTCAGAATCGGCATTGTCATAATGTTAGTTATTCTGACTCAGAGTGTTGGTATTTCCAAACTCGTCCGCCAATGGTCTTGGGACGGCGATTACAAGCGTTTTGCGTTGGCTGCTGTCGTTCCTCCTCTAATGGTCTTGTCGCTGTTCTTCTTCATCGTTGTCGTCAGTAGTGTCTTCCAGCTTCTCCTCCCCGCTGGAATCTGTCTCAGGAACTCCAAGTTCCACTCTGCCATCAAACCCAACCCCAAGCGATACAAGGACTACCAGCTTCCCCACATCACTGTACAAATGCCTGTCTACAAGGAAGGTCTTCGAGGTGTCATTGTCCCAACCATGGTCTCAGTCATGGCAGCAATCCAGCATTACGAGAACCAAGGTGGCACAGCTTCCGTCTACATCAACGATGATGGTATGCAGTGCATCCAGCCCGAACTCGCAGCCGCGCGCAAGCAGTACTACCGTGAGAACGGCATCGGCTACTGTGCCCGTCTTCCCAACAAGAAGTCTCCCAAGTCCAAGGGCTTCTCTTGGTTCAAGCGCTCTCCTCCCGTTGACCCTGAAGTTGACAACCAAGACGAGAGCTCTCTCTCTCCCCAAGGTCGTGCCAATGCACTCGGATTCGTCCGCAAGGGCAAGTTCAAGAAGGCTAGTAACATGAACTACTGTCTCGCCTTTTCCAACCGTGTTGAGGATGAGATGCTTAGACTCACTGAGCTGGAATGTCAGAACCGTGGATGCAGTTATGAGGATCTGACTGCTGAGGATGATGACCAGCTTTATGACCAGGCTCTTCAGAACATGGTTGATGCTGATGAGGGCAAGACCTGGGCTGAGGGTAACATCCGCATGGGTGAGATCATTCTTCTTATTGACTGCGACACTCGTGTCCCCATCGACTGTCTTCTTTACGGCGCTCTTGAGATGTACGAGAGCCCTGAAGTCGCTATTCTGCAACACGGATCGGGCGTCATGCAAGTCGCCCACAACATCTTCGAGAACGGTATCACCTACTTCACCAACATTGTTTACACGGCTATCAAGTACGGTGTCGGTACCGGTGATGTCGCTCCCTTCGTCGGTCACAACGCTTTCCTCCGCTGGAAGGCTGTCCAGAGCGTTGCGTTTGTCGATCCATCTGACAAGGTCACTAAATGGTGGTCCGACTCGCACGTTTCTGAAGATTTCGATATCAGTCTGAGGGTTCAGATGGCTGGTATGATCTGTCGACTCGCTACTTACCACAACGGTGGCTTTGAGGAGGGTGTCTCCCTCACGGTCTATGACGAGCTGAACCGATGGGAGAAGTACGCTTATGGATGTAACGAATTGGTGTTCCATCCCTTCTACCAGTGGATCTACAAGGGCCCTGTTACTCGACTCTTCCTGCGATTTCTTTGGAGCAGCATGCCAGTGACCAGCAAGGTCTCCATTATCGCCTACATCTTCACCTGTAAGTATCTACATCGTGATGACCATTTGATTCGCATACTGACTTTCTTAGACTACGCCATTGCTGCTGGTTTGCTCCTCACCCTCATCAACTACGTCCTTGTCGGTCTCTTCTTCTACGACCTAGACCAATTCTACATGCCCTCATGGGGTATTTGGGTCTCCCTCCTAGTCGTCTTCAACGGTGTCGCCTCTGTCGCATGCAGCATGACGCGACACCGTCTCAAGGAGAAGTCATTCTGGTCTGCCATCCTCGAGGCATGCAAATGGCTTCCCTTCCTCCTTCTCTTCTTTGGTGGCATCAGCATCAACTGTGCCAAGGCCCTCCTCTGCCACGCCTTCTCTATCAACATTGAGTGGGCGTCGACATCCAAGGAGCTGGGCCCTACGGGTATCTACATCGGTCTCAACAAGATGATGCACCGATTCAAGTACACATTCCTTATCTGCTTCATCCTCGCCGGCGGTATGATTTACATGGCTGTTGGTGCGCCCTGGGGCTGGACTATTGCACCTGGACAGTTCTCGTCCGGTACTTTTGCTATCGTGCCGTTGGCTGTCCAGATTGCTTGCGCATTCTGCTTGCCGATCTTCCTCGGCTTGACTTAATCACAAAAAAAAACGTGAAAACTTATTATCATATGGGAAATTAACGAAATATTAGAAACGAAAATGGAGAACTAATACATATCATGAGAAAACGGACAAATAGTTACTGAACATAACATACATAGAATGATACTAGGGTAGCCCAAGATTACTTTCATCTAGGCATGGTTTAATACTACTTTAACCTTCTATAATTATCTTCTTGCACGTTGTTGTTCTCGTGACTGCTGTTTCTTAAGTGTGAATGCCTTTGATGCTTCCAACTGAAGATATCAACTGATACTATCCCAAAACGCCCAGTCAATATCCGCAAACTCAAACCCAAAAGGTTGCAAGTCATCTTCTCCAGCCCTTCCTTGTCCAAAGTCGAGCAGCGAACTCATTGGCGCATCTTTATCATTCGTATCCTCAATGGTGATTCCTTCAGTCTCGGTCAGGATCTCCTCCAGTTGTGACACAAACTCCGGCTTCTCCATGTCAGTCAACCCAGGCTTCTGCCGACACTCATACCAAGTTGCGATTACCGACTTGGCTGCATGTGAAGTTCTTCGATCTTCTGACATGTCTGTTAATTGATCTGCGACGGCGTATAGCTCGCTGAGTAAGGACCAGGCTGATTGGATCATAGTAACATCTGTTAAGCTTGACATGTCTACCAAGATGCCAATGACTGAAGTTGTTAGTATGAGATTGAAAGTCAGAGCGACAGGAATACTTACGAGCATACCAGACAAACGAAGCCTCTGCAAGCCAACGAAACTTATGAAGCAGAGGATTCGCATATGACACAACTTGATACCTCATAGCCTGCATACACGTGTTGAAATGGTCAATATTGGCCTGATCGTCCCCCCGAGCAGACTGCAGCTTCGCGTCGTGATATTTCCGTAACCGTAAGATATTTACGACTGCTCGTGCTGAGATCTGCAGCAACGTATGCAGAGGATTAGTAGGATCACAATACTGAAGAAAATGTTCGTTCAAACTGCTTTCCATCCCATCAACCATCGCAGGACTCAAACATCCAAGCAACGACCCTTCACCCGCAGCTAGCTGCTTTGCTTGGGCAAACCGCCGAAAACCGCGCTGCTTCTCCATGATGAAATATGTGAAACAGGTATACGCAAAACTCGTGAGACCAGTCCGTTCTTTAGGCGCGAACTTTGAGCTCGGATCAAGATCCTCATCTTCAATGTTAAGTGGAAGTCTAACGTCCCAGTCTGTACCGAAAGACAAGGGCGTCACTCCATTTTTGAGCGATAGAATCAGTTCGAGATGTTGGAGCTGCCACCAGAGTCTTCGACGATCTTCTGTTTCGATTGGCGAGAGCCCCAGGACTGTCCCGTCGCGGTGGATACCGAGCTGTTCGGCGCTGCGCGATATCAGTCCGATTAGACTGGAGAGACTACGGGATGACAAAACGTCAATGTTTGCTTTCTAAGAGTTGTTAGTGTTTGTGGGAACAAGACTGGTAGGGTGTACATACTATGTAGAAACAGAACGCCTTTAGCGTTGCGATACTGTCAATAGCCAGGAGATTCATCCTCGAAAAAGCGATATCACATCTCATACGACACTCATTCATCAAAAGAGCCCTCGCTCTACCGAACCGCTTCAGACATTCCTTATTCGACAAAGTCACGGTCGCAAATAATCTCGTTGACAAGATCAACACTCGCTCGCCATCGTCAAGAGCATTCCATTTTTCCTCATTTGATACTGCAGCTTTCAGATGAGCCAGGGTCCATTTGAAGTTTATCTTCACAATAGGCTCGACACGCTCCATGAATGTGTCCCAAAGTTTGACAGCTTCTAAGGCAGGCATTTGTAGAGGCAGCGTCTCTGAGGCAACGGAATTATCGCGCCATGGCGAGCCGTTGAATGCATGAGGGAGAAATTTAGCTGGTGATAAAGCTGTGCCTCTAGGATCATTGGAGCTGAATTGTGGTTTCTGTCCTTTGTAAAGTCGTGAGACGTCTATCCACGTCTGCCAACCCTCCCTGAAAACCCCATTAGTTAGTCAAGTCCCATGCGATAAAATCATCTCTTTTACTTACGACTCCTGGTAAATTCCCTTCCCATCCTGCTGCACAATAACGGGCGTCTGAACATGACTCCCCTCAGGCAAAGGCGTACCGCCCGTCCTTTCACCATTTTCAGGATCTCCGCCCAAAGACCTCACAATTTCTTCAAGTTTCTTGATGCGTTCGAAAGGCGAAACATCCGGATACGTGCAAGTATCATTCTTGCGACGCTTACAATTCGAGCAGGGCGGTTCTGATCTATCGCAGCGGACTTTTCGTTTCGCACACGGCTCACATGCTTGAGATCTCATGGTGGTCGGTTTTTGTTCAATTTCCGACACGATCGACAATTTGGGTCTTGGAGTTGATGATCTATCGTGTTGCTCGATCCATGACGTTGTTGTAATTAAAAGCTCGGGGACCCCGCGAGGTTTTTGAGGGTGATTGTGGACTAGCTCGGGCTCGGTACCGAGACCGAGATTTTGGAGGTCATGTTTGATTGGTCGATTGGGAAGAATCCTTTGAGATAGGGATCGAAATGTGTAATTGACCTGGAATGAAAAGGAATGTTTTCTTGATATTTAAGTGCATCTTCTTTCTCGCATTTGTCTCTCTCGTAATTACTATCAATTGTTTTACTACAAGTTGTGGTGTCTGATCATATTGCCACTCTCATTTCTACAAGACCTTCTAACACTACCATCACGTAAACTTCCACTAGCAAACTCACCAGCATGGATGAAAAAGACCATAGAACCTCTGATAGCCCAGAGCGGCCAAGTGCTGAAGCAGCCAACCAACACTCAGATACCACAGATGATGTCAAAACATATCCTCCAAAGAAGGTCGTCCTACCAACTATGGTCGCTCTCTTCCTCGTCTTCTTTCTGGTCGCACTGGTAGGTCATACCCAATCCCGCTCGTCAAATCTACTAACACCATCAAGGACCGAACTATCATTGGTACAGCTATTCCAACTATATCTGCCGAATTCGACAGCTTCGGTGATATAGCCTGGTACGAATCTGCCTTCCTCCTACCCCTCTGTGTCTTCCAGCTGTCCTTTGGTCTCGTCTTCAAATACTATTCCACCAAATGGGTTCTCTTTATTCTTACCGCGATATTCGAAATCGGATCTATCGTTTGTGCTGCGGCGCCCAACTCGAATGCTTTGATCGTCGGGCGAGCTATCACTGGCATTGGTGGCGCTGGCATTGGATCTGGTGTGTTTATCTACATCACACTGCTGTTCCCTCTTGAGGAACGGCCCAAGTACCTGGGATCTTTGGGCTCCGCGTTTGGAATCTCTTCGATCTTGGGCCCTATTCTTGGAGGTTATCTTACGTCGGTCAGCTGGCGTTGGTGCTTCTGGATCAACGTACCCATCGGCGGTCTTTCTTTGATTTTTCTGTTCATTCTTGCTCCTAACAGACCATCACCTGCTAAGCCGGCCGACACATGGCGTCAGAAGTTCTTGGATCTTGATCCGATCGGCTTCTTGCTGGTTGCTGGCGCGATCGTTTGTCTCCTGTTCGCCCTCGAGTTTGGTAAAGAGGAGCAACAATGGTCCAGTGGCCGCGTCATTGCTCTCTTCGTCGTCTTTGCCGTCCTATTCCTCGCCTTCGCTGCATATCAAGCATGGAGAAAAGAAAAGGCCACGGTTCCACCAAGAATCATTTTCAAGCGGACAGTCCTTGCTTCTTGTCTTCTCAACTTCGCTGTCGGTTCTGTCCTAGTGATTTACGCCTTTTACATCCCTGTTTGGTTCCAGGTTGTCAAGGGAAAGTCGCCTGAGGATTCTGGCATTGCTCTACTGCCGCTCTTGCTCAGCAATGTCTTGTTTGTCATCGTCAGTGGAATTCTGGTTAGTGCTGTTGGGTATTTCACACCATTCTCTATCACCGGAAGTGCAATCCTTGTCATTGGCGCTGCCCTTATTTCTACTTGGACTGCGGATGTCAGTCAAGGTAAATGGATTGGATATCAGGTATGGTTATACGACAGAGGTTTAAGGTGTATTACTGATAAATTGGCAGATCATCACTGGCGCAGGCATGGGCCTCACCCTCCAACAACCAGCCATTGCCATCCAAACCGTCCTCTCGGAAAGTGACGCTACAATTGGTCTCTCCATCCTCAGTTTCGTCGGCTTTCTCGGAGGCACAGTATTCATCACTGTAGCCCAGACTCTACTCCAGGGACAGCTGGAGAGCAAAATCACGAAATATGTTCCAGACATCGACGCCAGTCAACTTAGCAATAGTGGAGCTGCTAGCATCAGAAAATTTGTGTCGGGAGATAAGGTGGATCTTGTGTTGAAGGCGTACAATGACTCGATGAGGTCTATCTGGTACCTTGGCCTTGCTATGGGTGCGGCTGCCTTCATTGTATCCTTTGGATTGGAGTGGAAGAATGTCAAGGCGGCCAAGAACAAGTCGTCTTCTAAGGCCTAGACTAAGTCACCGCCACACCGTATACCCCTAGACCCTGCATACCTTAACACTATTAATACGTTATTATAATAAGCTTTATAA
>JAPFSC010000199.1:0-87743 GCA_030777805.1 Fusarium sp. MBC 364
AACTAACTTATTACTTATATAGTAATTTAAAGATATAAGTATAAATATAGAAAAAAAAGAAAAAGTTAAGTTTATATACTTTATATAAGAGCTTTTTATATATATAAGTTACTTAATAAGTAATAATTAAAGTTTAGTTAATATAGGTAATTTTAATTAAGATAAGCTTATATTTTAACTTACCCTAGAGAGGCTATCCTTAAATTACAAGCTAAGAGGTATATGTAAGTATGGATTACAAAGCTGTAGTATTTTGAAAATGCGACTGTAACTATCTGTAAGCGGAAACGTTCCTTGTAATACCTAAGAATCCTTAAAGAGTGCACTCAACTCTCGCCAAGTCTCCACATCGCCTGTAGCGCAATTCTGCCCCCGATAACAAAGTATCATCAAATACAGAGGTATCCATGCATGTCCCGTACAAGTATCGGGTTGGTCCTAAAAATAGCAATGGCCATGCGGTTCATTACGCTTCCCCGCATCTTGACGTTCACAGTTCTGCAAAATTGGCGAAAAGTCGCGTGGCCAACAGTAAGCCCATGAATTCCAAAGAACCTTGATTAGTCCATGGCGACTAGAATCCATGTAAGATGGCTTGAAAGCTGAAGACAAGGGACAGTAATAAGGGGGCTGTGCGGTGAGGAACGCGGCAAAGTCACGTTGCTCGTTGGCTGAATATAAATAACAGCGGATAATGGGACCTGATGGATGGATGAAGTGCAAAAACGCTGGGTTCTTGTAATGATGGACAACTAGGACGCAAGCCGCCACTTAACCAACCCTGAGGTCTCAGCCTGAGTTTTGAGCCCCCAGTGCCCTCAATTTCAAGACCCTCTTTGGTGCATCTAGTTGATTGCATCGTTCTAGGGAATGGAATGCGTTACACAGCCAAGCAGGATGCAGCTCCAACGACAAACAATTGGTTCAACCTTTCGACGACGGAGGCTTGGCGATGTAGGCTGTCTCGTATCAGCCAACAATCCATAGACCCTTGCAATCGACTCTTGGCGCCGGCGTCTAGCCTTAAAAGTCTCATTACCCTTCACACGACCGGTGTCACAGCATATAGCATTTGTACATTTCCTAAATCACGCTCGTGTTCTCGATGTCAACTTCTCGATGTCGACTCCTCACGTCCACAACGACACGGAGTCAATCCTCCTTACTCCACTATTCCTCGAATCTCAGCAATCCCGAGCTTTACTGCTACCAAACCAGGACACAGACACGGATACAGTGGCGCCCTCTATAGACCCGCCTAGTTCTGACAGGAATGACCAAGATGGCACCGTCAGTAGCAAAGACACAGACGTTGAGTTTGTCGTTCGACAAGTAGCAGCTATGTGCAACTCAGGCGAGCTCCCTGAACAAAAGGAGAATGCCGCCTATATCCAATGGAGTTTGGAGGTTCTCGTGCTGTTATTCGCGGGGGCGATCTTCACGAGTATTTGTGTCATCTTGGGAAATTATCATAATGAAGCCCTACCAGATTGGGACAGCCTTCATGTCACACTCAACACCCTCATCTCCATTCTTGCTACCGTCCTTCGTGCCACGATTGCATTTGTGGCATTTGAGATACTCGCACAGCTCAAATGGGAATGGATCTCAACTCGCTTCCGTCCACTAAATCATGTCCAGCTCTTTGATGCAGCTTCGCGTGGTGTTTATGGATCCCTTCGCCTCTTGCTCGCGGTAGTCTGGCATGAGCCATTCGCGATGGCAGCAGTCGTCACGGTTGTACTATCGCTAGGAATTGGATCATTCACTCAGCAGTCCATTCAGACATACCCGTGCTTGAGAAATGCATCCAATGGCCACGGCACTGCTTTTATCAGAGTGGCGAATACAGTAGACAGATACGAATTGACGGACCAGTGGACAGCTGGGGGCGTGGACGTAGGGAGGAACCTCACTCGGATGAACCTCAAGACCCAAATCACTATACAGGATGCGATTGTGAATGGAGTTGATGAATTCGACCTCGTGCCGCTTTTTGAATGCTCTTCAAGAAATTGTTCCTTTCCCAATCTTTTCAATTTCACATCAGACGATGGAAGCAAGTCGTACTCCCATGCAAGCATGGGGGTTTGCAACAAGTGCGCCGATCTATACAACATTATCAAAGGACCAATGGACTATGACACAGGGACTGGTCACGTCAAAGTATTTGAGCTGCCGTTTCCCAAAGCAGCACAATGGACGGGGCTCGGAGCCCTATCAAGAGCAAGAATTTCTGGCAAGAACGAATCGAGCTTCAGATCCATGACGACGACGACAGTAGACGACTTTGCTTGGGCACAAGAGGCAGTCACACAGGAGTTCCTGGATGTCTCTTACATGTCGGTGGTTAATTTCACGATCCTTACGGCGTCCCAGAGTGGCTGCGACCGCTTGAATGAGGGTAATCTATCGTGCCCACATGATTGTCAGAACCGAAAGGGGAGCACACTGAGACATGACCAGACATGTCTGCCCAATTACGGGGATCCCAGCTACGCCTTTGACCCTGTTGCTGTCGCATGCACTCTTTACCCTTGTCTCAAGTACCATATCGCGAACGTGACCAACGTGCGACTTGAGGAAACGGCGGTCCAAGAGGTCCCACTGCGACCGGTCGGTGGCTGGTCAACTTCGGATAACATCGCATGGTGGTCACTGGCGGCCATTCAAGAGGGATGCTATGCTGATAAGAATATTTCGCGCCTTTCGAACCTCGGCCCGGGCGCCGCAAGATATGCAGAGACATCGCTCAACGCCACAGGACCAGAATGCCTTTTTGAGATGCCAGATCATCTTTGGAGAAGCCTTCGGAACGAACTCTTGCTCAGTCTCAACTCAAATTGTACCTTGATGAGAGACGTAGGAATAGAGTGCAAGGCCAGCTGGCAGGATGCACCAACATATCATTCACACCTGGCGGCACTATATCGCAATGGCACAGCATCTGTCGAAACCATTAACGATACGTTTGACGCTCTGGCAATACGACTGACAACGGCGATTCGACGACAGGGGAAAATACTAGGAAGAGGCGAACAGGCAATGGTGAAGGGAATTGTACAAGAGGCAAAGGTCTGCGTCAGCTTTGTGTGGCCTTGGCTTGTCTTTCCCGGAGTGCTGCTGGCTTCTTGTACAGTGTTGCTCGTGGCTATGATTATTAAGGATACTATAGCAAAGAAAGGCAGCATTTGGAAGAGCTCGATATTACCACTCCTACTGAAAGATCACCTTGAGGGGAAGAACACAGGCTTGAAGGGCCTGGAAGAAGTAGCGCAAGGCTTAGAGATTAAACTACAACGAAAGACGAGCCAGCGGGACCTTTAACATATATCGTAGACTTGGGAAGCGAAAAGATAGTAGTCAATTATCATAGCTCCATCTTCTACATCAATCTCCAATTTATGAAAACGTAACGAGACCACCCGTAGCTAAATATCGTCCCTATTGACCAGTTATGTTAAACCCATGTTTCGACCCACTCTATAGTCTTTTGTACAGTGGCCGCATCAATAAGTCGATCGCCGCATTGAAATATGACCTTTCGCGCTAATAAGAATTCCTGGACCGTCCAGACTCTGGTCCACCATGGAGCCGCGAAGAAGGCAACCAGTGAGTCTCGAAGACGCTTATCACTCGCGTTGAGACCCTGAACTGTCAAATGAGGAGACATAAATGAGTCGAAATGTATCCTTGTGTCACGAGCAGTAGACTCTATGTAGTCTAAACCAATATCGAATGGTTCCGAATACGGGGATAAGAAGGCAACGGCATACTCTGCACCTGCGTAAATGTCCCCCATCATCGCGACTTGGGGGGCGCGCTCGTCTTGGTCTTGCTGGTTGATACATAGAGCATCTATCCAAAGCGGCTGGCTCAATCGAGATTCGATAAGACAGTCTTGGATCTTTTGAAAATCCCTTGTCGCTTGAAAGACGTGTTCGCCTACGCCCAGTGGCAAAGTGTCACTAAGGTCGCCCCAAGCATAAGAAAGCGCGATAAAAGGCGGTCGATTGGATCGCTCAATGAAACAGTCTCGAAATACAAGGTTGAATGGCCGCTCAGGCAGAGCAGCCGAATCTCGTCACCTTGCAAATTCATTGTTCTTAGTTAGAAATGAAGTACCTTAGATACAGCACTAATTGATTGTATGAGACTTGAGGCGCTAATTAAATCTTAATTCCCCTCACTAACAAATATGGAGGGGTGACAACAGTAGTGGAGCTTGCTGATTTATGCAGCCCTGTCAAATCACAAGCCTGCCGGTGATAATCTTGCCCTATTGTAATATTCAACCGAAACTCTCTACTCATACAGCCACTACAAATGCAATCGCTATCGCCACTGCTTTGACCACCGCGGCCGAAATGTCTCTCACGAATGTATCAACCATCGCTTTAACCACCACCAAAACGACTACTGCAGATACGACTACCACTTCGCCCGCAATCACAACTAATGCTGTCCCAGAAGACCAAGACTGAGAGCCCCCACAGGTGCCTGCATTGATGTCAACCAACCTCACAAGGCAGGCAATGGAGCTACCTTCAACATCACCTGCGGCAGGGATATATGTTATAGCACCTTAGTCTACACCATCTTCACAAGCACTTTCTCTGACTGTGCCGTGCTCAAGAGGATGAGTGCACCGGAGTGTCGTTCACCAAGTCTGACAGGCAAGTGAACTATTTACTGATGCTTATCGAAATGTTCAGAATGTTGACAAAGACATTGCGACACTGAGGTCACTACCTGAGTGAGCTGGAATTGATGTGGTTGCCGGTGTAGGTTAACATCCGACGTTTGACAGCTTTAAATCTGGTTGAAAATAAGATATGCTCGTTAAGAACAGTAAAAACACATTGGAAGCCTCGTGTATTATCTCAAAAGAACTAATTACAATGACACCTTCAATGAAGATCACAGAACGACCCTTCTCTAGATGACCATAACAAAGCATCAGATCGCCATCCTCATTTTGTACGTCACTTGTCTCTGAAAATGCAACTGTTCCCATAAGTCTCTGGGTGCTCGCGACGCCCGTTACCCGTCTGCAATCGTAATGGTGGTCCCTGCTGGTGCGGGTGTATTGATCGTGGTCCCAGCCTCGGTGGATTCAGTAGTAGGTACTTCGATAGCAGTAGTAGTAGTATCCTTGACCGTTGTGTCAACCTGGCTTGTGGTGAGAATCTCAGCGTTAACCGTAGTAGTATCATCGGTGCCTACAATCTTAGCACTGCTAGTCTGATCTAGTGGAGGTGAAGTAACCGCAGTCCCGGCCTCAGTGGACTCAGAGTTAGCGGAAGTAGTTGTATTGGTTGAGACTCCTAATGTTGTCTCGGATGTTTGGGGGGATAAAGATTCAGAGGTTGAGTCCTCGGGTTCAATCGACGCGCTTGTTGGTGCAGCAAATTCAGTTAACTCGGTACTGGATGACTCCTCAGAGGTCGTACTGACTTCTGTTGTAGAGGTCTCTAATACTGGCTCGGTAGTGATGCTTGATACCATTTCTTCAAAAGCCAGACTTTTAGGGCCGTTAACCGCTTTACATCGCGGCTAAACTTGGATATGAGCGTGTTACAATTAAGCTCCTCGAACTTGGAGCACGGTTGAATAGTCTTGATGAAAGTGGAGCATCATCTGTGGATTACTACCTGCAAAGCCTGTCCTTTCCCCCCCTTTTTCAGCCTAGTACTCTTTTAAGCTAAGATCAACCTTAGTCTGCAACTCTTAATAGCAGAAGTCAATGCCCCACAAGCCCTTGCTACTTATCGGTAAATTTTGCCCGAGCTTAATGTAATAAGGCGGGGTCTAGCACAAAATGATACATGTTGCTCGCTAGGGAAACGTGTCTGCCGCGAGCCCCTACTGGAGATGCTCTGTGGTGTTGTCGAGTTTACCGAATCTTTGCTAATGATAAATATGTAGCTCGGGGCAAGCACTCGTCTATTACACCGCCAAACATTGAAAATGCACTATAAGTGCTAAATTGTTTGCTTTAGCGCATGCTTGAATATCTTTAGCATTGTTCAGTGCTATAGCTATCACCCGAAACGAAACTAAATCCATTCTCCAACAATAAATCCGCTATCTCAGTATGCCCGTTATTCAATGCCTCGCTCAGAGCCGTTGACCCAGTATCATTTCGCAATTTGCAACGAGCCCCTCTGAGTAAAAGGATCCTTACAATCTCGATATGCCCATTACTAGACGCTGACTTAATTGGCGTCCATCCTTCGTTGCTTTGAGTTTCACAATTAGCCCCTTGTTGTAAAAGCATCCAAACAATCTCCGTGTGGCCTCTTGCTGAAGCCAAGTTCAAAGGTGTCCAACCGCGATGATTGATTGTTTCTAGCGTCGTCAAGTGAGCGCCTTTTTTGACTAACAACCTCACAACCTCAACATAGCCTTTTTCAGATGCCGAGCTGAGTGGTGTGTATCCCTCTCTGTTTTGCGTCGTGAATTCAGCCCCGTTTTTCAAAAGCAGCTCGACAACCGCAGAATGGCCACTATGTGCGGCAAGGTTCAGTGGTGTCCAACCGTCTATGCTTTGAAAGATGTGGCCAGCCCCTCCTTTGAGGAGTTGCTCGACAATATCGGTATGCCCACTCTGCGCGGCCATGCATAGCGGCGTCCATCCATGCTCTTCTGCGGTCGTCAGCCCTTCACCGTCTTCAATCAGTGCCTTGGCAAGCTCGAAATACCGCTCTCTTAATGCAGAGGTCAACGGTATCCATCCGATACTACTCTCAGGGGCTCCTCTAAGAAGCAACATCTCTCGACTATGTACTCGTAGGCTTTCCAATGCCGTGACATATGGCGGGGGGTAGTGAACTGCTGCAGAATCGAGTGGTCGTTCGAGAGTGCGATGAGGGCAAGTCTCAGAGAAGACTTAGGATATCGAATGCATGGTAAACCAATCCTGCAAGCATACGTAAGTGTCTGTGGGGGCCAAGTTTAAGTAGTATTTGCCTCGCCTTAGCGCTTATATTACGAGTATAGAATCCTACTCACAGCCAGATACGAGTAACTATCCATTTTAAGTCTAGGGTCGGCTTTATTCTCCATCTCATTTGTGTGTAGCATCAACAAGCAATCACCCAACTTATCCATGAATGCTTTACAAAAAACCTCAACGCAAGGTGGGGTGAATAGGGGCGAAAGCTAGCTTATGTACAGAGTATGGGATGTGTTTTTTTAATGATCGGAAATCACGACCGTAAGAAATGTAAGACTGGCCAAGCTTTCGTAATATTATCATTTAGCCCGACGATACCACCCTGGGCACACAATCATCTACGTAATAACTCTAGAGCGATGCTCTTGAATTCATCTCCGTACTGTAGTTTTGTTCTCCATCGGAGTGGAATTCCAGCCTCCCCATCCCTCGCACCAAGTAAACCGCCTGCAATCGCAGCATTTGTATCCGTGTCGCCGCCAATACGCACTACATCGACTAGAACATCTTCTAGCTCACGATTGTCCAGCAGTGCTGCAATGGCAATGCTCAAAGAATCGAGAACAAAGCCATCGCCGTTATCCTTCAACTTAGGTGAGGCACCTTGCTTTGCCATTGTGGCTATACTAAGCTCTTTTCCTAATTCAATGGCCCGTTTGACTTGGGCAGATTTGAGTGTAGCTGCAACATTTTGGCCTGCGGCGATGGCGTCTGCGATACTGTTCCCATTGATTAACTTCGAGATAACCATATTGTAGGCAGCGCAAGAAACGGTACATTTCTTGTCGTCATGCGTTACACGGCTAATGCGCTCGCTTTCGACAATGAGTGCCTCCGGATCAGTCTGAAAAAGGCCTGTAGGTATACAGCGCATCAAGCTACCGTTTCCAGCCCTTCCTCTTCCAGCGCCTGCATGATCAGGGTCTCGTGTCTCTCGGTATCTTTCCAGGCCATCTGCTACCGCCTCACCGATATCTTTTGGGCGACTTCCAAGCTCTCTACCTGGCCAGTCACCGTCCTCCCATCTTAGAAAATTCTCTGCTGAGAGACGAGCAATATCATCTCCTGGCTGGAAAGCTTGATAAGCTAGCAATACCGAGCGGGTCATCTCGGTATCATCAGTCGCCTGTCCAGCGGACCACGAGAGAAGCCCTCCACCGACGATCTCTCGAAGACCGCCAGGGTACTCGCTTGCAATCAGGTCATGTGGAGCGAATTCAAGAGTGGCACCGAGTGAGTCACCAGCATGAACACCGAGTAGGGCACCAACGATTCGCGAATCATGGTTGGATAGACTTTCTTCTTGTGTAGGATGAGACATATTGTTAACGAATGGCCTGCTAGTCTGAAACGTAAAGTGACTATGAGGGTCAGTCTCGTTTACCGTGAATGCAATCCATGCTTTAAGTAACCGCGCGGAGCTCATTTGGGCTGCTGCCTTGCTGCCTAAGGTAGAAACAGTATGGTGGCGATATGTGATGACAGTTCAAGATGATTTGTCACTTTACAGAAATATCGACCTGATCGCTCATCGGCAAATTTTGCCCGGAATCCTTGCTTCTAGAGCACTGTAAGGACTTGTGGGTCTAGCATTAGTAGCCAATCATTATATGTGAAGCAAGATTTTAAGGACGGTTTGGTTTCATTGCCTACGAGATCTAGCCTACTTCATCTACTCCCATAACCCCACTGGACTGTATAGCCCCCATGTTGAAAGTTATGCACTGTCCATTCGCAGCCACGATAAGCCTCCTGCATTCACGAAATATTGTTATTTAATCTCGCGCCACGATTGGCTTCGAATGGGTCTCCATAGCGGCAATCCAGTTCGAGGCACCCCTGGAGGATTTAGCTTGTCATCTAATTTAGCATTCTAAATCTGCCATAGACGCATATCTTGTCGGATCAATTACGCGTGCAATATGCGTCCCGTTCACGAATATTTCTCATCGCGGGAGATTTCTTTTTCGTCTCAAGCATTGATTATTCTTGTTGAGTACTATCTAAATTACAGCAATTCATCAGCAACCACAGAGTAGATGAACAATTTTGAAATGGTTAAGAGAACAAACATCCATGACGTTGAGCTCGTGCGAGAGCAACGGAGCTTGTTGCTAAGACACAAGTCGTGATAATGGACCATATCAGGACTGAAAGTTTGGCGTGGGCAGGTGGCCTTCCGCTGGACTAGTATCAACACTCTCCCCGGGGGCCTAGCCCTGAAACCTTGAAGGGACGGTCACAAAATCGACTTTTGAGGAAGCTCCACAGGTTGTCCACATCAGATTCCGACGACGCCAGACCGAAAGAGATTCTGACGACTCCAGACACGTCCAAGCCGACTAGTTCTAGAAGCTCTCCAAGATTCTGGATCGTAGCCTTCCTAACTCGTCGAATCACCTCCCCGGTCACTCCTAATGCAGTTTCTCCTGCACCAGGATTGCAAAAGCATCCAGTCCGTAGCGAAATACCTCTCTCAGCTGCCTCAAGACCAATCACCCTATCATCTATGATTTTACCGGTCGGATCGCATAGATTGAATGAGATGGTAGCGCCGCGATCTTGAATGTCCGTAGGACCATAAAACTTGATTAGTAGGACGCCGTTGCTGTGACTCAACGACTGGAGTTTTTCGATCGCATCCCGTGTGAGTTCCATAGCATGACGCTTTATATCAGACAATCCTATTGAGCATACCCAATCAATGCCATAGAGAACGTCTGGGATGGATTGGAAGTTTATTGTTCCGTCTTCAAAGCCTCTTTGGTCACGGAGAAGTAACTCCCATTTGTGTCCCACTGTCACCGCTTGTACAGTGCCCCCAGCGAACCATGGACGCGATAGTCTACTCTGACTTTCCCGCCGGGCGATCAAACATCCCACGCCAGTTGGATAACCAAACACCTTGTACCAGCTGACGATGACAAAGTCGGGGTGGACTTGAGACAGGTTCAGGTGATTAGTCGGCACAAAAGCTGCTGCGTCGAGTAACACATCATATCCACGACGTTGAGCTTCTTCGATCCAGGTGAGAGGATGCTGCACTCCACTGAAGTTGCTCTGGGCTGGGTATGCGAACAGATTTCTACTCTTGCGGGATAACAAGGAGTTTGTGCGATCTGGTAGACGCTTGAGAAGAGACGACTCGTCGATTCGCAGACTATCGGCTTCCAGTGGGATATACACCGTTTTTGTTCCCGATTTTTCGGCGAACATGCGTAGACCATTGATTGAATTGTGGTTGTCGGCAGTGAGAACTAGGCGGGATCTCTTGCCAAACGGGAACGATTCGCCCACGAGACGGGCAGCTCCTGACGCGTTTGGAGTGAAGATAACGGTATACTCGTCTTTGGAAGCGTTGAAGAACTCCAGTATGCGACTCCTAGTCTGCTCGACAAGATCCGTAGCCGCGGCGCTTGTGGGATTGGTAGAGTGCGGGTTACCCAGTAGGACAGACTGTACTCTGTTATAATGTGCCAAGTACTGTGATTGTGCAGCAAGCCCTGACCCAGTATAATCCAGGTATACGTGGCCGTTCTTGTCAAGATAGTCGTACTCGCTATCTCTCAGATATCGGAACCGGTCTACAGAGGCTTTTGGGCACGGGTCCATTGCTTCTACTGTCTGACTCAGATGATAGCCAACAGTCGACAGGGAATCGTGTTGGATTCAGCACGACGCGAGAGGCGGGTAGGAGCAGCCTTTGGTTGGTTGCTCGGAATGTGATATAGATCGTTGATGCTAGTTGACTGGTTGTTAAAAGAAGCAAGACCTTGAATTCTTGGCCTAAGTCGGTCTCACCAGCTTGTTGATTGTGGTGGTGGTGTAGTCGTCGTTGATGATCCAAAAGAACACAAATATAAGAAGCATAGGTTCCTGAAGATGTCAAGCTCTCGTCGTGAATGATTGCGTCAACGAGTCAAACAGTCTGTCCGATGGGGCGTTGGATGCGAGAAAGAAGAGTGGATAGAGAGAGACAGTCATCACATTAGCAACGAGACAAGGTTTTCTCGCCACACTTACGTCTTCTTAGACTACAAATCTGCGTATCTCGTCTAGGTGGAAGGGGAGCGAGTCCACACTAGAGCTGATGCGTAATTTAAAACAGGTTTGCAATTGAATAGCCATGAGATGGGGCACTAGGCAGTAAATCATCCTTGTTATTCACTCAGGCGTCAACTACAGCCTGTGGGGGCTGAACTAGACCTGTGCACTGGTCACAAAGCAACTTGAGTGGTCTGTCCTTGGAATAGGCTTTGGATCCTCTCATGAATCAGAAGTGATGTATTTGTTCAGCTACTGTGATTATACCAGGGCAAACATTCTTCCCTCGCGAGTCACGATTTTCACTAATCATAGAAGCGAAAAGGATCTCACGGCGGCGTGGCAGATCTAGAATGGCAGTCGAACCCGCCACTTGATTTATTGCCGATCAAGCTAATGCACAATGGTTAATTTTTTTATGCATGATTGATGTACCAGTCTCATACGGGTCAAGTTAATAGCATGACAGGGACAGACTGGCTCCTTACCGCGGGGGCTGAACAACAACGGCCCCCAACATTCGGTTTGATGCTAAGAGCCGTTGAAAAGAACCCCTGTTTAATTCTAAGGACTTTTGATTTGAGTCGGACCTGCTTGCGGAACTTGAACGACCAATCAAACAGAACTTGTAGGCTTAGACTGTAAGCTAGCCTAGGTTCCATCCTCTCGGCGAAAGTGTATTCCCAATTATCCATCAATTAAACTAAAGCACGCTGACTTGAGGAAAAAAGGTCTGCAATCAACTGGGTACAGAGAAAACTGTGTGATGTTCGAAGGGATCCTCTTTTCTCTTACCCCCCGAGATCTCGGCCTCGGTACCGAACCCGAGTCAACGGTCTCGATCAACCTAAATCGCACTAACATCACTTCGCGTAAGGCTGATAGCTGTCATGGAATCCTTCCATAATCGCAAAACTTTTCATTCTAGGAATAGGGTGATAGGCTAGTGGCGGCACTCTACAAGCCAATCACATGGTTTCCGAGGATATAGAATCCTGTGTTACGCGGGTTCTGTCTTCCTGAGCAAAGCACATTGCAGATTCTCCATCAATCATGCCCCAAGATACTGGCCAACCCAAAAGCTCGTACGATTAATCCGAAATGAAGGAGGTGACTGTTGTGGAGATGATGATCCTACGAGGCATACAGCAGTTTGTGGTCCTTGAACCTTGCCACATGGCGATTCCGTAGATGAAAGGCTGTTGAGCTCGTCTGCAAACTTGAAGCTGGTAAACGTATTTATAGCTGGCTCTGAATGCTCATGGAGTTTCCAAACTATCTACAACCACAGCCTTCATTTTCCAAGGAACCACGATAATCCGCTTCAAGATCCAATATGTTACTTCTTTCTCTCCTTGCGCTCAGCCTGCCACTGGCAGTGACTGCAGCGACTGCCGACCCCTGCGCACGCGTTTCCAAAGCAGTCAGCGAGAGCACCTCTTCGCCTGTCATCATCAGCGCCCAAATTGCAAATGATTGTCTTGAATCGATGCCCTTCTACCCTGAGCTTGCTGAAAGCTTTATCGACGAGCTCACCAAGTACATCCAGTGGCAGTCTACCCTCGAGGTCCTCAAGAACCCCCCAGAGACATACACATCGTCCTCGACCGACATCTTGGGAGGTCTGAAGAAGATTCGCAGTACCGACTTCTCAAGCCAGTGGAAGTTTGATGAAGCTGTCAATGCACTTCTTAATACCGCCAACGATGGTCATCTCAATGTCGATCTTTGCTCTACTTCTATCTTCAAATTCTTTCGCAGCCGCATTCCTGTTGTCTCCATATCGAAGGATGGACTCGAGAAACCCGAGATATACACGCAACCCGATGCCCTTCTACTCAACAACACCAAGGTCAATGTCTCGCCCATCGTGTCAATCGATGGCCAGGATCCTGTCAAGTATCTGCAGAAGATTGCAGCTGCCGAAAGATTCCAGGACCCTGACGCGAGATATAACAGCTTGTTTTACTCATTTCCCGATGCGAGCACTCCCTTGCAGTTTGGATCGTTTTACAGCAATATCGTATTCTCAAACCTTAACACCACCACTCTAGAGTTCCGTAATGGTTCTACATTCGAGTCTCAGTCTCTCGCCTTCGTTCTGAAAAAGGACTTCCAGGCTGAGAGCGGTGAGGATGCTTTTAACTCTTACTGCCGACAATCGAAGAGGTCAAACACACCACGATCCGAGCTTACGCACTCTGGCGACTTCCGCGTCGCACAAGGAGCTGTTGATCCACCACTCAAGACAGGACCGTCATATCTTCCCCAGCCCTTCATTCGAGACTCATACAATCAGATGGTTGGATATTACCTGGACAACGATACCGTGGTAATGGTGGTTCCATCTTTCTCCAATGATAGACAACCTACCGATCAAGCGAAAGTCTTTGCTGATACCGCTACTGAGATTGTAACTCGGGCGCTGGAGACTGGACGAAGCAAGATAATCATTGATGTCTCTAGTAATGGAGGTGGCCAGATCTCAAGGGCTCTTGACCTTTTCAAACTGTTTTTCCCCACCGAGTTTATATACACAGCAGCGCGATTCCGTCGTCATCAAGCCTCAGAAGATCTTGCCAAGGTCTACTCAGTTCTTGATCAGTCTGTAAAGCTAAATGGCATTTCACCCCAACTTGCATGGGCCTTTCAAGTAACCCCAGACCAAGAAGACGGATTTGACTCGTACCAAGACTTCCTTGGCAACAAAACAGAATTAGGTGTCAAGGTCAGCTCATCACAAGGGATTTTCAACTTTACCTCGGTATCTGGTACCGGAGACGGGGCTCCTATCCGTGGTTACGCCGGTAGGCCCGTCCTCAATAAACAGCCTTTTAAGTCCGAAGACATTCTCATCATTGGCAATGGCAGATGCTCTTCAAGCTGCACTACATTCACCAACATGATGACCAACATTGGCGGCGCTCAAACCTTGACTTTCGGCGGGCAGCCCAACGACAAGCCTATGCAACCTATGGGCGGTGTCCGTGGTATTCAAGTACTGCCGTTCTCAGATATCTATTCTTTTGTCCAAGAAGCAGAAAATCTTTTCCTCAACAATCCCCAGGTATTTGACTTCATAACGCAGGATGAGGTCGACAGATTCGTAGACGTGGCACCTCGTCCCCTGGCCGACTTTCCGCTCGTTCTGAGTTATGGGCAGGTCAACTTTTTCAACTCCTACCAGGAGGGAGATGATAAGATGCCTCTCCACTTCCAGTACCAGGCTGCCGATTGTCGTCTTTACTACACAGCTGACAACGTCTTTCGTCCTGAGTCTACTTGGGTATCGGCCAAAGCCGCTGTTTGGGGCAACGGGACCTGTATTGAGGGGTCTACCGGTGGCACGGGGTCACTCAAGGACAAGGAATCCAAGGATGACAAGGCCGAGAAACCGAACGATAAGGGCAAAACGGGAAGCGATGGCGCTGATGGGGAGGATGGAGAAGATGGAAAGACTGGGGATTCCAGTAGTGGAACTATCAAGGCTATCCCCGGCTGGCGTCCCTTGGCCGTTGCTTTCGTCCTTCTCGGCTTAGCACTCTAGATCGGTGATGGTTGAAATGTTTGTCTAATGTCCTTGTTGGATGATTTAGTTCTATTTGAGGAGATTGTATCTGTATGTAGATTATTTAGTCAATGGTGTTTGCTGCATTGCTTTTGCAAATTGCAGAAAATTCTTTCTTCTACGCTCCCCAGGCATACTTTAATGCTGGAGGCAACTCTACTCTTTGGCAGTATACTTCTGATGCCCGCCGAGCGTTTAGAGTGGGTCACTCACCGGGTATATCACTATGTTTGTGGAGACTGTGTCATGGTTCTGGACTTTATAATTCATGACCTCAACTCAGCGCAGATCCATGTCTGCTTAACAATTGGGGGCCAAGGACGCATTACCTACGTTATGCGAAAACCTTAAATACCTTTAGAAAAAAATACTATGTCTACCGCGAGCATGAGTCAAATCCATAGGGAGAGATCCTATCTAGTTAACCTTATAAATTTAAATACTTACTTCAACTTACGCCAAGCGATTCCTTCCAGGGCTACTATGGCTAATAGCCCACCATACCATAATCTTTAGGTAGAAACAGCATAATCTTGTCACCTTGCAGACTCATTGTTACAAGTTGGGTACAGCACTAATTGATCATATGCGACTTAAAGCGCTAATTAAATCTTAAATCCCCTCACTAACAAATAAGGAGGGTAACAACAGTAGTGGAGCTTGCTGACATCTCGTGATTACTTGCTACTGCTCGAAACTCTCCATTTATAAAGCTAGCAGGCTCTCGCAGCAACCTTACTAGCGGTGAGATTACCGAATCTGAGAGATGATGGAATGGTACCACGAAGGCGACGGGTCCAGGTGCATGGAAGCCGACGACTAGTCTAGGATAGGCTACTCTATTTCACAATTATCAAGATTACAGTTGGTAACAATAGCTCGTAAAAGTGACGATTAACTTGTCTTAACCCTTATGTCTGTTTTGTTAATTCTATCCTACAACCAAGAAAGCAACATCAACCCTAGTGTTGGCAACCCTGCTACTTACATCTTTTAGCAAGGTACAAAATCGGGATTGGTACTCGACTGCTGTGCAATCAGAGGTACCAGAACAGAGTTCAATACATTATTTGAAAGAGTCAGCAAAGACTTGGTCAACAGTTGTAACGCTATCGACGTCAGAACCGCAAACGGGCTCGTACTCATCACCATTCATGGCAGTGTATGGTTTTTGAAGCTGTGCACACGACTATGTAGGAACAGGAACAGTGGTAGTTGTTTCAAGGCCGGCATTAGTGGTGTCTGAGGATACTATGTCACCTATGGTCGTGGTGGGATTGTCCAAAATGGCTGTAGTAGTGTCCCCGATGTCCACAATTTGGGTGGTGGTAGTCTCGTCTAGTGCAGGTGCGGTGACCGTGGTCCCGGTCTCAGTGGGCTTAGTGGTAGCGAAGGAGGTTGTATCAGCCAGGTCCTCGGACGATGTTTCCGTGGTCAGGGAAGAAGAAGATTCAGTGGTAAAGCTCTCAGGCTCAACTGACGTATTTGCAAGTGTGGTGGAGCCGGTTGACCCAGCAGTGGATGGCTCATTTGAGGTTGTAGCATCGAGTGTATCCGTTAAAGTAGATGTTCCCGTAACGGAAGTCTCTGGGATTGGCTCCGTAGTGATAGTTGAACTGAGTGACTCCCTTTCGGTGCTCGTATCAACGGAGGTATCAGTCAAAGTAGAGAGTTCCGTAGCCGAAGTCTCCGCAGCTGGTGCAGTAGCGATAGTTGAACTAAGCGAACCCTCCTCGGTGCTTGTTCCATCTAGTGTTTCTGGCAAGGCAGACATATCCGTGGCAGAGGTTCCCGAGACTAGTTGGGTGGTATCGATTGAGCTGAGTGAGGCAGATGAATCAACGGCACTTGACGAGACAGTGGTCGATGTCTCGGGACTAGCAGTACCCGACGCTGAGTCGACTGACTCTGCTTGAACCGTACTAGTAACGCTTCCAGAACTGTACTCTGCAGATGTTGGTACTTCTATCGCACCGGTACTTTCGACGACAGGTTCGGAATTTTGAGAATTCGTGACGCCCTCTGTACTGGTGGCAATCTCAATTGCGGAGTTCGTAGTATCTTCCGTACTGGCGGAAACTCCAGTGGTAGAGTTGACGGTCTCTGGGCTAGTCGTCTCGGAAATTGTGTTCTCAGTGGTTGAAGTCAGCTCATCAACACCAACAAGACAACCATTCTGGCACTGTTCCACTGCAATCGAGTTAGCATCTGGCTGGCGTTACCGATAGATCCACTCACCGCCGTAGACAACTAGCTTAACCGGTAGACAACTAGAAGGCCCATCATCGAAGACGATGTAGACCAGACCATTAGAGTTCTGTCAAAAGGTTGCTTCCGCATTGGGTAAACGAGAATTCCTAAAGACGAGCTGCTGGCCAGAAGTCTCGAAAGTTGTAGTGATGGCGTCTTCGGGAGGGCTACCCTGTCCAGACAGTTCCTTGAAGTCTTCGCCTGAGTAGAAGATGGGGACGTCATTGTTGAACAATTGATTCTCGGCAAGGTTGAAAGTTGAGGCAAATGTGCATACGTCAGGGTTCGCGTTACCGACAAAGCCATTTGTGGCTCTCTTGTTGAGATCACGCTTTTCATTGTCGGGGACGACGATCTGGAAGATAACTCTTCGTCCAGCCGGTTCGCTGATACCGGTACCGCTGGAAATAGGGACAGATTCCGTACCGGTAATAGAATCCAAAGAGGTGGTAGGTACATCGGTTAACGTTGAGATTGTCGTGTCCAAATTCACAGCGGAAGATTCCGATTGTGCTAGAGTCGGGTCAATCTCCATACTCGAAGATCTAGAGTCAATTGAGGACAGAAAAGAAGTCTGCAATGACTCCGCGGTAGTAATGGAGGTAATAGAAATTGAAGCGTCCTGGGTCTTCGTATCTGTTACACAGTCAATCAGTTGAAGTCGTAAGCCAGATGTAGAAATTGGAAAGTAGTACCTGTAGTGGTCTGGATTGAAGTGTCTCTTCCAGATGTTGGTTCCATCGGCCCTCCTGTCGTTGGGGCTTCCAAATTACGTGTCGTTGATAGCAGCGAACCATCTGGGACAGAAACCGGAGCTAGATAGGTAGAGATATAGGTGAGGCACCACGTGTCTACATCCATCGCGGCATAATTTCCAGCTGAAACGGTACCGGCCGCCGCAAGGATACCGACTGCAACTATTTGACTCTTCATGATATTTGTGTGTCTGCCAGAAAGTGGTTGAAACAAATGTGAATGTTGATCTCTCGTGGGAGACATGTTTTCTTTTAGGCACAGTGGTGGTGGAAATGAATGTCTCATCCGAACATACCGGTCAATTACTGGCATTAATTATAAGGCTAGGATCTTGCAAAATGTCTCTGTTGGCTGACACTGGGAGAAGCGATTCTGCAGGGAGAGCTGTGATCCAGCCAATCACCTGGCCCTCCACAAATCTAGGCCCTAAGTCGAGGTATGAAGTCCCCCTTAAGGGAGATACGGGAATAGCTAAGCTTTCATACTTGAGACTGTTGGAACTTGGATTCGAATTGAGGAGGGGCTATCTGACAAATACAGACTCTGCTATTGGTAGTGGGCGCAACTGCGTTTGCAAATCGAAACAGCAAGATAGGTTTGACCTATGAGTAAAGAGATCTCCGAAGCTATTCAGGCTTTTCGGTCATATCTCTGAAAATATCTGCAAAGGCCTACTTAACAAACCCAAACTTCTCTTCAGCTGAGCGAAGTAGCCTCTGGATGAAGATCACGGCCAAAACTGGAATGGATATGACCTCGTCTTGCTGGCAGAAAATGCGCTAAATTCTTACAGCAGAAATGGAAGCACCTATCAAGCACGGGTCACATATAATTTGACAAGCAAGACGCGTCTACTTAAATTCAACCAATTGACGTTCTACTAACTGGATTGTTAACTGTCTTACTTCATCATACAGGATGTGAGTTTGATGCTAGCGACAGACGGTCTGCAACGTGCGATTTGGCCGTAGCTATAAAAGCGGGTATAGGGTCAATCACCTCTGCATTGAAAACTTGGTGTATGACATCGCTTGACTAGAGGCCATGGCTCCCGGTATGCTACGGTGTAAGACATCTCTTTTCTTTTTCTGTAGTATCGGTCGATTCGGCTGCTTGTCCTGGTTGGATGCTTAGAAAGTTGTCCGATAACTAACATGGAAGCATATGCATCAAAGCGCAGTTTTGCACAGACCCATCCCAGCCTATCCTCCTTGGCAGATGCGATTATCAGAAAGATCGACTAAAACTTCTTGACACCGCCGCCATTCATGCACGTCTGTCGAATCATGGTCCTTCAGCTTACCTCCAAGTGACGATCTTACCCTATTGCAATGCGGCACAATGACAGCTGAAAGCTGAATCATGCATGCTGACCATCGCTTTATTGAACTCTATGGCTATTGTGCTTCCATTCAAACAGGTTTGTAACTGTGAGGTCATAGTGAAAGTCGTCGTCTGGTTCCGGTAGCTGAAAAGGACATATAAATGCATGTCCTCGCTCTTCCATTTCGAACCCTTCACCTCATCATTTTAAATCCTATCACACTTTAAGTACATCCACATTATTTTTACATTTAACACTATAAACTCAAGGTAATCCTGCCGATATCAAGCCGTCAGCATCGACTAATCACATAGCAGATGCCTTCTGTTTCAGGCCAGCTTCGTGCAGTTCAACCTGTAGTGCTTGAATTTAGTTTCGAAGGGCTCAGCCCGTTGATCGTCAACTTAGACGAGCCTCTCTTCGGCGCAGAGGAGCTTCCTGTGACTCTGGAGTTCGACAACCCGGATCAATTGCATTCGGGGCACCCAGTTCAAGGAAGGGTTGAGGGAACAGCATTGACACTTGAGATTGGCGATGGTGTTAAGATCGTTAGAAATCTCAATATCCCTGAAGGAGATCGACCTATCAAGGGATTTGGTAACTGGCTAGATTAGGTCATTGTATGTGAAAGGCCGGAAGACATGATTGGCAGTGTACGTCTCAGGAATTTCACATCGACGGTACGTGGAGGCCGGCGCTCCGAGAGCCTTTGACTAGCTTATTCATAGTCAAAAAGATCAGCAGAATACTAGATAACGTCTGCAGTTGAATAAACCTCTATCTGTATTAACTGACGTAGCATCTACAAGCGGTCCTTAACTTTTTAAGTTGATACGGTATTGATTGATTCGTCTTATCCTTTGTACTACTGCGCAGGCACCATGTATAGGGTAGGTTAGAAAGAAAACGTCATGTGTGGGCAAAGGAGTTATAAAACCCCGTGCAAAGTATTAAAACTCTTAAAAACCCAGCCTGGTCATCCTCTGTGCTAAACATGATTATTAAATTAGAGATTTAAAAGTTTGAAGTTCACTTTCACAGAGCAAATACGTGTCTGGCACGCAAAGATAACGGCTGACTAATCACAGACTCTAGCTCCAGATTGGCCGGAAGTTCCGCTCCTAACCGCAAAGGACTCTCCCGATAACCGAGGCCGATCCTCGGAGTTTTTCTCCAAAATCGTCCCAGACTGTCTTCTCACTCAATCAATCCACAACATCCGCATCACAACCATGTCTCTAATCCGGACGCGCCTTATCCAGCGACCAATTGGTCTTGCCACAAGACAATACTCAACACAATCTCCGTCTCTTCCGTCCCGATGGTTTACCGATGTCCGGGCTCATTTGACGGAGCTGACAGCGGAGAAATATCCGAAAGAGTGTGTGCAAGAGGCCAAGAGGTTGTATGAGTACTCAGAGAAGAATTGGTTGGAGCTTCTAGCTGGACAGCAGGGATTTCTCACAGAGAAGAATTGGAGAGGAATTGATAATCATCCTCTGCTTTGGGGTGACATGGTACGTTGGATCCGAGAAGATAAAACCAATTCTGATTGTGTGACATATATAGGATAGCATGGTAAGTGAAATCTTGAACATTGCCGTTCCAGCTTCAACTAAATCTCACAGGGTATGTACACTCTCAATGATATTAATCATCTTTCTAACGGCAACAGGACACGTGAATAACGTTATGTACAACAAATATGCCGAGACAGGCAGAGTGCAGTTCACCCACAACCACGCCGAACACGCAACAGGTGAAGAAAAGCAACAATGGCTAGACCTAGTTACACCCAAGAGTCTTGGTCTTATTCTAAAAAGCATCAAGACCGAGTACAAATTCGTGCGTCTTTAACTCTCGTCGCATACTCCAATAAACTAACTCATCCCTACAGCCCCTGGAATATCCAGACCGCATCACTATCGTCTACAAACTTCTCGAAGCCCCGACACACAAATCAACATCCCTCAAGAAAGAAGCATGGATTCTGTCAGAAAAGTACAAACGTCTTGCAGCGAAGTGCATCGAGGATACTGCTATTTATGACTATACTGTTGCCAAGAAGTCAGTGCTTAAGCCGTTCATGGTTGAGAAGTTTCAGCAGACTTTTAAGTTGCAACAGGACAGGCAGAAGACGTATAGCGAGGATGCGAATAAGTTGATCAAGGCTGTTGAGGAGCTCAAGGCGAAGTATCAGTAAGCCCGAGACACGGTGCCTGGGTATTTGATGCACTGATGAGATATCTCTGACTCTCCTGTTGAAGGGAGTGCAGAGTCAAACTGTTGATAGACTTCGAGCGCAGCAAACGCAACAAGATAGAGACTATTGAATGAATCTTGATCATCGCCAACCTCATTGTTACTGGCCAATGGATTTTTCCTGCTTCTTGCTCAAGTTAGCTTGTACTTATAGCCGGTAGCCCGAAAGTGAGATCATCGCGTGGCTAAAACGGCTATCCCCAGAAAAGAAAAACGCAACTAATCTTCCTCACTATTCCCCCATCCAAAACAAGCAAGATTTCTGTCCAGGACATCACACTAACATCTTAGCTCGAACCTACTCCAACGGAAAATCCCAAATGACATCCCACACCTAGTGGGCGGGGTAGCCACAACGCTCAGCCATTATTTAACATCCCCGTCTCCCTTCCCCAGATTCCTGTCTCGTGCTGGGCCTGCAAAATGGCTAACCATGGCGCGCCGACAAGCCCAGAGAAAATCGCCCTGGAGGCTTGGTCACAGGGATGTATGATTGGTGCGCTGATTATTATGATTGGGATTACTCTTATTAATATGCGGCGTGGCGTTTTACTACATAAGCTTATTCTGATTGAGGTAAGTATCCCATTGTTTGTCAAGACTGCCTTCTGACTTTGAGGAGTTGCTTTTAGCTATGCCGAATGGCTTCTTTACGTTCTTTCGACCACCTATCTGGGGCTGGTATCTTTCTTCAACAGTCATATTTCTCATCATCTCATGGAATCTGCATAATATCATTTCATGGATTAAAAACAAACCCTTCCTAACAAAACGATACAACGCCATCTACATCGGCACGATAATATTGGTCCAGCCTTATTGGGTTCTCGAGATTTATGCCAACTTTACCTACTTCAATCCTCCTTACTCAAGTCTATTTCGTACGACGAGACCTCTTGAAGCTCTCTGCCGGTTTGTGCCCCAAGCTCAACTGACGGAACGCCGGCTGATGGTGACAGTGACCCATGGTGGATATTTACAGCCCTGAATCTGTTCTGGAACATCAAATACCGATACGAATTCAAATACATCGAACTAATTCGCATATCCCCTCGCTTCGGCCTCCTTCTCCTAAGCATGACCATCAGCATCATCTTCATAATCATCGACCTTCTCGCCGTGACGCCCGTCCTTCCAATCGGATATATTAACCCGTTCTGGAAATTCTCCTTCATCTTTAAATGCTTCACAGATACTATCGTCCTGGACGACTTCAAGACCGCCCTCGATAAACTTAGCCGGTACAAGATGGAGCGGAATTATCCACTACCGTTTAGTAGACCTGGGAGTCAGACAGATATCCAGCCCAGACCGAGCTTGGCTGACTTCAATGTCATCTGTCCGGTTGAGAGCTCGGCCCTGGTGACGGTGGAACATTTGGAAAGGGCGGATGGGGATTCTATTTCTAGCCCACCGAGGGCTGTGAGGGCTTCACAGACAGGATTAGGGGGTAGACCATATTAATACACTAGGAGTGAACCAAAACTGACTTCCTTTCTATTCTAACTCTCTTCCATAGGCCGCTTGATGTATCCAAACTCGCTCTCAAGTCGTTGCATCTCTTTTCGTGGGATCATGGCTCCCTTGAACCTATGCTCAAGTGTTTCTTTATCCCGTCGATCAAATCGTTCCTTTCTCTTCTCCGATGACATCTTTTGCGCTGCAAATAGCTTGTCGCAGGTCGCCTGAGAGTTCAGCCTGGAAGAATCCCAGAAGACATATCCCAGTTCTCGCAGCGGTAACATATGATATCCCCAACTATCGATGCGTAGATACAGCCACCCCTGGCTTCGCAGCCCGAAACGTGGCCAACCAAGATTATTGCAGGACGGATCATCTTCCCATCCTGACTCTTCATCATCTTCGTTCCTGTCCGAGGGAGGTGAAAACTTTAACGCATCTTCCAAGGAGTCGCGGAAATTGGGAGAATTGGAGCGAAGAAGCCTTGAACGTTCTTTTTGATCCGATCGTATCAGGTCACACATGAAGTCCAGACCCAAAGAGGCCATATAACTGATATTCTGGTGGATCCGATACCTGTAGTCGTGAGAGAAAATGGAAAGGCTAGTAAGGTCAAGGGCGTCAAAACGCCGGAGGTGGTCTTTGTCGCTGCTATCTTTTGAATCGCCTATACCATCATCTTCCGACATTGGCGCCTCGCATACAAGCACGCTTTTGACGGCGTCGGCCAGCTGTTCTTCCATTTCGTCGACAAAGTTGCCTATCGTAATAAAAAAGTATTGCTCGACACATACTATTTCTTCACATTCCCAAGGCTTCAGACGGGATATGAATAGGTCGAATTGTTCCTGAGCAGAGAAATTATGGTTCGGTGAGGGGTCCTCCCATGGTAGTGTGTCATCGGCAGGGAAAACGCGCGCATAGAGACCGTATCGTAGGAATGCCCTTTGTAGTCTAGCCACTTCAGACCAAGTTGGTGTAAGAATAGAGTCACCAAATCCGAGTTTGTGTAGGTGATTTAAATATCCGTTGATAAGAAACGCTACCCGGTTGTAGAGTTTCAGAGCATCGACGATGCCTGCTCTATCGGTCGGAAAGTCCGAAGAAGAAGGTTCATAAAAGTACTTGTCCAGGAATGATAAGACTCCAGTTTGGGTCGCAGGTGTGGGTGCCTGAAGAAGGGCAATTATGTGCCGTTTATTGATAGGTGGTACATAATCATTTCACATTGTATCTACTAAGGTGGTTAAAGCTTGGAGACGTGCATGTTGCAGGGTTGGGTTCAGGATTGATTGAGAATGTACGACTGATCAGGTTTGGAGTTGAGACTCGAGTAGTGATTGATGAAAAGGATGATAGTTAGCTGGTTCTTCATCGTCATCATGGGGCTGTGGTATAAATGAGATTTGATAGTACTTGTTGCGACGTTTGGTTGAAGACTCGCAAGCATGCTGGTGATGCTGAGATCAGGTCATGTAGGGTATGAGGCGAATCGATGCTCTGGAGAATAATGGATAGTAGTTTAGGTGTTAGATACTCTAAAGTCATATTAATCTGTAATTTAAGCTAAAAAAAAAGAAAGAAAAAGAAAGCTTAGAAATTATCTGCTGGATGGGAATCTGTATCGAGGGATTGAGTGGTGCATGTAAGGCAGAAGATGAACCTCGAAGCTGAGCGCCTACCTGATGCCAGCCTCAATTGCATCACGTGCTAGCAACAAATGCGAGGCAATGAAGGGGAAAGATGCGCTGTTTTGATCGCATCGCGCGGGGTATCCATGTGATATAGGCTCGACCAATCGACGCACCGCATTTGCTGCCAACTCCAGTCCACGGGATCATCAATTCCTTGAACCTCTGTTAAGGCCTTGCTCCATCCTTCCCTCTCAGCGTGAGATAGACGTTTGTTTGAATAAAGAAGCATATAGCTCCATACAAATGAGTTTCTCAACATCTCGAAGGCCAAGACGAGATAAAAAAGCGTTGTAGTCGATGACTGCGTGATAGAGGTCACCGGGAAGAGGCTTCCTTGAAGCAAAGACTATCCCCTGATGTGGATCGAAGGTGAGAGTATCATAACGCAGGAATACCTTTTCGAGGCTGGTAGGCTTATGAGGAGAGGAGATGAATGTGGTGGTATCAAGACCGAGTCCCTTCAAACGAGTCGTGTATCGTTTAATCAGATAGGACAGGCGTTCGTACAGTCTACAGCGTCTATAGTGCCAGATGCTGGCTTTTGCGCTGTCGCTATATTCTGGAAATGGGAGGTGGCATTGGGCACATGTCCGAATATAGCTATCGATGCACATATCGACATACCCGTCAGTCTGTTCATCCAATGATAAGCCAAGTCGTCGCGTCTCGGATGCTTGCAATCTCATATGGTTGTCTATGAACACATCAGCCAAACTGCGGCCAGGGCTATCTGATGATGATTCAAGCCGTCGAGCCTTGGATGATTGCCGTTTCAAATGCCTATCGAGGTGCTTCAAGACGCGCGGCGGTATGCCCTTTCGGATGACGGTTGGTAGAATATGCTTCGACGCGGAGTTAAAGACGCGGAGACAGGCTGGTGATGCTGAAATCAATCTTCGGAGATTTCGAAGCGAGTTGATGTCTTTCAGGATCATGGTCAGTAGCTCTGGTGGTAACGATTCCAGAGGCATTTTGTTGGATGGGGGAATGTAAAAGAAAAAAAAAAAAAAGAGAAGCAAACAGACAACAGAAGTTGGCAGCGATGGTTTATTTATAATGGAAAGAAGGTGAAGCCTAGACTCGAGCTTGTCCGGAATGCTTCAATACACGAAACTTACCAGCTCACTGACCAACGAGATCAATATGAGCCCTGGTTTCTGTCGCTAAAGGAAGCTTGTGCGACTTATAGAGTTAGAAAGGGTCCGTGCAAGCATTAAAGTTACGAGGCTGCAAAACTGTGAATACGCTGAGGAGTGACAGCCTTGTTGTCAAAGTAGCCAGCGCGCCATCTCCTCGATGACGATCAGCCCCTCGCCGATGATAGTCAAGGGAGGATAATGGGGAACAGTTCGGCTAGTCAGATTATCGCAAGGCGATTGCCAGATATCTACCATTCGATAAGTTCCGTAAAGATATCTAGACTTTCCACGAGGCAATTATGACTCCTTTGCCAGCACATGACCTTTTTTACCTTGCCCTCCCTCACTCAAGGTTTAGGCAGACTAGACAGCGACAATGCTTCGCGGCCGAACTGGATAGATTAGCCAGGAGGGTGAATAAGCCCAGATGCTGTCTTTGTGCGTCTGCGGACCTCGATGCTGACAGGCAGATAATTAGTCGGGCGACGTGCAGATATCCGACAGCACTTGCTCAAAGTCCCACCAATGATGGGCATTCTATAGCATGCTGCCAAGTCGACCGAGCGACCATTGCATCACCAGTTGTGATGTTAGAAGGGAGTATCAAGAAGTTAACAATGATCTCGATTCCGATGTAAATTGTAACTTCTGACAGTTGTATACGTTGGCGAAGGGTAGTCCTTGCGCATGAATTCAACTATCTACAACTGGGTTGGTCAGAATGGCGATCTTGGTAATGCCGAAAGGTTGTCTCTGAGTCAATCAGACTCATCAATGGACAATCAAACGTCTTAGCCCACCACACAAAGAAGTCATGTATACCAAGATAGGCAATCACCGCTCTTCATGCCAAGTCTTTTCTCACATGACTTCGGCTACAACTGGATGGAGCTTATCACCTGAGGCCGGACTGTCGTCTTGGCCCTTTATTCAATTGGCCCTGATAGACAAGAGGATGACCTTTCACCAAGAATGCAAATATTTAACCGACATGGTTGGACGAGAATTGAGCCTCAATCTCGGCGCGGAACGGAGGTTGAAAGCCAAGACTTGAAATAATGAAACATAAAAAGGATTCTATATACCCGATAAAGGTGAATTTATCGGTTGAAACCAGCATATTATTGCATCAATGTCACCAAAACATGGCTCCCCATGCTCCCAAGAACTCCCCTTGCCTCGGCATCCTCCTTGATCAACACACTTACGCACCCGGCGACACCATTACAGGACATGTTTACCGCCAAAAGCCCATCGTCTCCCCTCTCGTCTGGGTAGGATGCAAGCTTCAAGCATTCACCTCGGCAGGCAGGGTACACAAGTACGGAGATAAGGCATTGTCTCTCCTGAAGGACGACTGGCGTGAACCTAACATACATCAAGGCCCACTACACATCGAGGTCGGCGGGGAGCAAAGGTGGCCGTTCCGTCTCAGGATTCCCATGTTTGCAGATGGAGACAGGAATTCGGGCAAATACGGACCAAGTTTCATACCTGTTGGAGAGAGGCATCAACTCCCGCCCACCTATATACTTCGTACTGCCGCGACTGGTGATGGTCCCCTGCTTAATACATATGTCGAATACCTTGTTCTTGCAAAGATGACAGTCGACTCTCATGGGAAGGAAGAGACATCTACAGCCATACAGCCGTTCAAGATGGTGTTGTATTCGCCGGATCCACCTATAGCAGACTTTAAGGTGAAGCGCTGGATACATCGACAGATCGTCACGAGCAAGAAACTAGTCCCTGGGTCTCAAGAAGTTAAAATGTCATTACTAGAGAAACTCAAAAGCCCCTTTCGTCAGCGTCCCGAGTTCAACTTTGACTTGCTTGTTGACATTCCGACCATCATCCAGCTAGATAACCCGATACCGATACCATTCCGCCTCGCTGTGAGACCAGATTGGGAGCAAACTAGCGAATCCATACGCGATATCCCCCAGAGGGTCAAATTGATGGCGGTCGATATTGAAATGATCACCTGGACGAGAACCGTCGGCGCACGAGAAGGGTACCCGTGGGAGACACGTCTGGACCTGGGCGTGTCCAAAGCCATTCAAAATCTTGAAGAGATTTACATAACAACAAACCCTATCGATATCGGAGAATTGACCAACTCTCGTATCGGATTGGAAAATACCGGGCTTCCAGTGTCTTGGACGAGGGAGCAAGTCGGATTTACGCCTTCTTTCAAGTCGTTCAATATTGAGGTGACGCATGAGCTAAGATACACTGTTCATGGGAAGGTCCAAGGGGAAAAGTTCACCGCTGATGGTAAACAGGCTGTGTTAATATTGAGGTCCTGTGGAGGATTGCATCAAAATGATAGTGAGGTTGCTCCGGTATGGGAGGAGGATGAATCGTGGATTGTTCCACCGGTCGAGGAGGCACCAGCAACTTTCACCGAGGCAATAATGTCAGGGTAAGCATATAAGAATGATGTTCTCAAGATCTCCTTTAGTTTTACTCTCTATATGTATATCTAAGAAACCAGATAAACACGTCCCTCGAAGGGCTCCAAAGCCTCTCCTCCTTTGCCAGAATGCGTCGACATAATAGGAACAAGTTTCCCCTCCAAGCCGAAATCCTCAACACCCCAGGTCTTGCGCTCACTAGTAAAATTCAGCACAACAGCAATCTTGCTTCCATCAACAGGACTCTCCTTGATAAAAGCATAAATATCAGGATCATCTTTTCTGAGAACCTTGTAATCGCCATAAACCATCAAATCAGAAAACTCCTTCCTGAACCGCAGTGCTTTCTTCCAGAATGACAAAACGCTGTGGGGATCGTCAATTTGGGAGGCGACGTTGATCTTGGAGGATAAAGGATGGGTTTGCATCCAGGGTTCCTTGTCGGGTGAACTGGAGAAACCGCCGAATTTGCCGTCGCTCCAGCAGATGGGAATACGAGCGTGGTCTCGAGCAAGGTGTTGCAAAGCATTGAACGCCTTGTCAATCTCCTTCTCATCATCACCACATCGCTCCTTCACAATGTCGAGGAATTGATAGCTCTCGATATCGACATATTTCTCAAGAGGATAACTCTCCTTGGGTGCGTTGACGGAACCAATTTCTTGTCCTTGATAAACATATTGCGTTCCACTAAGACAAGCCTGCAGCAAAGCCAGCATCTTAGCACCCGCCACTCTGAACTCAGGACGATCGTCGGTGAAACGGGACACAGAACGCGCTTGATCGTGGTTCTCCATAAAAACAGTCGTCCAAGCATCCGTACCATGAATAAGACTCTGCGTTCTCCCAAACGCATCCTTCAATTGAGGAAGAGTATAGTTCTTAGGCACAGTCTCATATTTGTGTGTCTTTCCAAATCCAACGTCTACAACATCGAATTGGAAGACCATGTTGAGTTGTTTCTCCTTGGCGCTAACATACTTGAGAACACGCTCAAGATCCGGTGTATGAGGAAGTTCGCCAACGGTGATAGCACCGTACCTCTCCAGAATTTCACTCATCTCAGAAAGAAACTCGTGCATGCGTGGACCGTTACAATAGAGTAAGCCGGCGGGTTGATATTTGGCTTTGGGGTCTGTGATGGGTGCATCTGGGAAATCTTGGATTTTGGAGTACATGTTGACTGTATCAACACGGAAGCCGTCAACACCTCTGTCGAGCCAGAACTCCATCGATGAAGCGTATATAGCTCTTCGAGTTTCGGGATTTTCCCAGTTGAGGTCTGGTTGCTCCTTTGCAAAGAGGTGAAGATAGTATTCACCCGTAGCTTCATCCCACTCCCAAACGCTACCGCCGCCAAAGTTGGAGCGCCAGTTATTAGGAGGAAGACGTTCGCCGTCGGGAGAGTATTTAGCAGGACGCCAAATATACCAATCCCGCTTAGCACTGTCCTTGCTGAGTCTCGACTCCTCAAACCAGGCATGTTTATCAGAAGTATGATTAATCACAAGATCAAGCATAATCTTCATACCCTTCTCATGAGTCTTGCGGATCAACTCTTCCATATCTTGGAGAGTACCGTATGGGCCGTAGACATCTTCGTAGTTGGAAATGTCATAGCCCATATCGACTTGAGGACTGTCGTACATGGGACATACCCAGATGACATCGATGCCTAGGCTGGCGATGTAATCTAGCTTGGAGATTATGCCTTGGAGATCGCCTATGCCATCGTTGTTAGAGTCGCAGAAGGATGCAGGGTAGATTTGGTAGATTGTGGCTTGCTTCCACCATTGCTTTGAGCGTTTGTTGACTGTCATGATGAAGGCAAAAGAGACAGGAGAATGATAATGCAGATGGAGTGATGGTGGATGTGATGTGAGAGAATGAATGTGAGATGGGAATTAAATATCCAGTTATATCCTGAACCTAGAGTCTTTTCTCCATAATCATGTGTTTCCCCACGATTGATGCTCCCCTCATCCCCGCGTTGGTCGGACCGACCAAGTGTAACAGGCGAGAACAGTCAAGAACCAACCGATTCGAGAGTTCAACCGTTGTAGGGGGCACTGGGACAATTGTGATTGGTTCAATCTCGGACCGACGACTTGAAATCATCCCATTGGTTGTTAGCCGGTCCGACGAAAGTCAAATCCCGCATGAGCTTGACTGATTTAGTCGAGAGACAGAATAGTTCATGCACTTTCTACTGCATGTGTTTCTGTCAGATTGCGCCGACCTTCCATCCCTGTTGCACACTAAGACGACACTAATCCCTCAATGGCTACACAAATATCGGCTCATTTCAGCCACAAGCAGCTGAAAGCCAAGTTTTCCCACATCCAAGTTTCTCATGGTCTCACACAGACATTCTGGAGTCCCCATGATCTGCACAACTCGGACCGACCCCAGATTCTTGTCCCCATGGGGAGAGGGTGGAGTGGAAGAGCCAATTATTGGCGGGGATTTCACTCATCAGAGAGATTGTTAGTTCCTGTTTCGTTCCACCAGAGACCCGGTCCGACATGGATCCCAATCATCGACAGATATTATGGCCAATTGACCAATGATGGCGTCGTTCGGACTGGCCTAGACCACGATTTGCCCATCCACGCTAATGGAATACGGCCGAGCTTGGACTTTGTTCGCCTCGAGACTACGTTTTGCTTTTTCGTCAGAGACATCTTGACTTCTTCATTCTCTCAATGGTCAAACAAGTATAAGATGGTCTGCTTCGCTCGTTGAAACAATATCCTCCAATCTCATCATCACTCTCATCTTCTCATCCAGACTTGACTCTTAACAGTCTTCGTTGATCAATATCTGGACTCAGTTCTTCATTTGAACACCTCGCCACAATGTCCTCCAATAAGGTCGACAATGGAGTCGTCGACTCAAACACCGCCCACGAGGCAGCAGCCGCGACACAGGCAGAGCACAACATGGGCCTCATGAAATCCCTGAAGCTCTACAAGAAAGCCTGTCTCTGGTCGGTCTTCTTATCTCTCTGCATCATCATGGAAGGTTTCGACGTCGTTCTCCTGAACAACCTCTTCGCCTATCCTCCCTTCCAGCGCAAGTTCGGTGTCGAGCAGCCTGATGGCACTTATCAGCTTACAGCTGCTTGGCAATCTGGTCTTTCCAACGGTACCCTCTGTGGTCAGATCATTGGTCTTTTCATCAATGGTATCATCGCTGATCGATTTGGTTACCGTAAGACGCTCATCGGTGCTCTGATCGGTTGTATCGGTTTCATCTTCATCATCTTCTTCTCCGAGACGCTCGTTCAGCTTCTTATTGGAGAGATCTTCATCGGTATTCCGTGGGGTGTTTTCCAGACTCTTACGACTACGTACGCCTCCGAAGTCTGCCCTACCCACCTTCGCGCTTACCTTACTACCTACGTCAACCTCTGCTGGGTCCTCGGGCAATTCATCGCCTCAGGTGTTCTCCGCGCCATGGTCACCCGCGACGATCAGTGGGGTTACAAGATCCCCTTCGCCCTTCAGTGGATGTGGCCCGTCCCTCTCATCATCGGAATCTACTTCGCCCCCGAATCTCCCTGGTGGCTCGTCCGCAAGGGCCGCATCGAAGAAGCCAAGATGTCCCTCCAACGCCTTACCGCCCGCAACAGCGAAGTCGAATTCAAGCCCGACGAGACGATTTCGATGATGGTACACACGAACGAGATGGAGAAGGAAGCACAGGCCGGTACTTCATACATTGATCTCTTCAAAGGAACTAGTCTGCGACGTACTGAGATTGTGTGCTTTACCTGGATGGTTCAGACCCTTTGTGGTGCTACCTTTATGGGATACTCTACCTACTTCTACCAGATGGCTGGCATGGCTGTTGAGAACAGCTTCTCTATGTCTCTTGGTCAATACGCTATTGGTGCTGTTGGTACTGTCTTCTCTTGGTTCCTCATGGGCTGGTTCGGTCGTCGCACTCTTTACCTCGGTGGTCAGATCGTCATGTGCGTCCTCCTTCTTACAATCGGCTGCGTCGCATTTGCCGGCAAGGAGAACGTCGCTGCTCAATGGGTTATCGGCTCCCTTCTTCTGATCTACACCTTTACCTACGATTCCACCGTCGGACCCGTCTGCTACTCCCTAGTCGCCGAATTGTCCTCCACCCGTCTCCGAACCAAGACCGTCGTCCTCGCCCGAAACTCATACAACATCGTTGGAATCATGACCAACATTATTACTCCTCGCATGTTGAACCCTTCTGCTTGGAACTGGGGAGCCAAGGCTGGTTTCTTCTGGGCTGGAACCTGTGCTCTTTGCGCTGTCTGGACCTACTTCCGTCTTCCTGAGCCCAAGGGACGCACTTATGGTGAACTTGACGTTCTTTTTGAGCGGGGTGTTAGTGCTCGCAAGTTTAAGACCACTGAGGTTGAGCGGGTTGATGCTGAGTTTGATGGTGTTGCGAAGGAGAAGGCTTCCGCTGTTTATGTTGAGCAGATCAACAGCAATCAGTCTTAGATGGTCAAAATGATGGAGAATATGAGTCACATCGGTCTGGGTGATGTTTAGTCTTTTTAGCAGGGGTTTAAGCAAATCAATTGAGCAATCTTTATGTTAAACTGGTTCCCCTTTGACAGTGTATGCTCTGGACAGCTAATTGTTGACCCAGTCGGCCTTGTCAACCCAATACCATGCATTATTTTTTGGCTACACGGGAATAAGCTACTTTGCCAACAGCAGTGTCGTCTCCCCATGCCTGTCACTTCATCAGTCTTATCCTTTACTTAAGACACATACGAGCCAATTCTGGAGGTTTCCCAACCCAGCAAGCATTTGATATCGAATATCTAGTTTAAGACATTGATATGGATGGTATCTAACCCCAATCATAGAAGTCATAGAACTAGCCTCTAAAGTTTCCATACCTCCAAACTACGGTATCGAGCGACGAGTGGATTCATCTGCCTGAAACCAATCCGTCCACCACGAACAACAGGTCCAGTCGATCGATCCACATCCTCCCACGAGAATATTTCCAACCCATTAATCGAAACCTTTACATCTCGCTTGTCGTGAACAACCTCAATCTTGTAATAAGCGCCCTGCGTATCCTCCACATCAGGCAGCGGATCAGCTCCCTGCGCCACAAGATGAAACCCAGGCGACTTTCGCAAGTTGGCAAGATGAAAGGCTCTCTCCTCCGGCCATCGGCGCCGGAAATACGAAGCATGCAGCGTTCGGATGTCGCTGGAGTGATACTGCGGATAAGACCCGTTTCGGGGTTTGAGATCCTTGCCGAAGATGCTTCCACCGTCTTTGGCGGCTGCTGCGCCGAAGAATATGATAGCTAGGCCTGGTTCTTCGATGGGTGAAAACTCCCAGGTGATCCGGATGCGTTCGGGGAAGACTTCGGGGACCCAGTAAACAAAGTCGCCTGGGGCAGCTAGTTCGAGAGTGTTGTTGAAGACGGTGGCTTTGACGGAACCTTCGGCGATCCAATCGACAATTGCATCGGTGCTGTCAAATGTATTTCTGTAGAGAAGCTTCTCGGCCATGGCGGAAGCGGCCAGGAGAGGGTAGAGGAGTAGACTTCGCATATTGTTTCTGTAAAGGGCAAATATTCCATTGACTCATAAGCACGAGTATTCGGTCGGTGGCTGTCATTATATACGATTGTATTTATTTCTTTCGTCATATCATTCCCCGATTTGCTCATACTTTAATTTCGCATTTCGGTGGCAGATATGCCGAGGTTAGCAGATGCGATCCTATCATCTTCAAGGATTTGAGAGCGGATATGCTCCTGCATTGAGTTTAGGTACCACCTTGCAATCTGATTCGATTATTCGCGAGCAAAAGACGTGATTCAATTCTCGTCCCTGGTCGAAGAGAACGGTCACGTGTTTAAGGAATTGCGACACTAGCCAGGCAAATAGAACGAGACCCGAGCCATCAGGCCGAACAATTACCAGTAATACTTACACCCACAAATCTAGACGCGTTCGAAATAAACTTCGCTCAACGCATTCACCCAGTCACTGACAATTGTAACTCCGCTGCCTATACAGAACTTTAATATGGCTTAACATAAGGTTCAAGATGGCTATAAAATGCCCTCTTTCCTTACTACTATCCGGTTTTCTTTGCTTTTCCTCCTCCCAGCATTAACCACAATAACAACCTGAGCAATAACCACACATCACACACAACAACCACTTCACAATGCCCACCGAAAGTGCTCTCTACTTCTTCGGTCCCTTACCCGACGGGGATCCTTCCACCGACACTAGCCCCCTGCTAGACACAAGGAGCCTTCATTTCAATCAAGACCCGAAGATCCAGATCTATACTGACCACTCGGTCACGCATAGTTTCTGGGATTGGGAGTCTAAGATCTACAAGGCTCTAAGTCCTCATAAACATATCCTTGAGTCGATCTCTCTAGTCCTCCGCCCTGATGGAAATGACAACAAGCCTTGGTTCTTGGAGCTTGAGAAGGCACCCCATGGTAACCTCCGCGACCGCATCACTCAGGGTGATGCGCCACCTATGGCCATGCGCATGCGCATGGCCCTCGGTCTTGCGAAAACTCTGCAGCACATCCACAGTCGAGAGCTCATCTGGGGAGCCACCTCCACACGGAACATATATCTCTTCGACAACTTCCATATAAAAGTTAACCTCTGTATTGCACCTTGTCAATTTGATAACCCGTCCATAGGCTTCCGCGAACAGGATCGGTTTTTCAAGGTTCTTCTTTGCGAATCCCGCTACTGGGCTCCCAAACACGATCGTCGCAGTTTTCTTGACCTGGAAATATGTATGCTTGGGTCGTGTCTCTGCGAGATTACAGAGTGGGCAATTCCATATGGCAAGATTGATGATGAGAATTTGCACGAGAAGCTTATGAACAGAGAGTACCCACACGTTAGTGGGGATAATTCTGAAAAGAATGTCTTTCAGAAGCTGTGGAACTTCAAGTATGGCTCGGCTCAGGAGGTCTCTGATGATATTCGCAAGGTTGTGGAATCAATGGGTGCCTAGAAACGGCATGTAGACTCACAATTGAAGAAACTCTGAGGATCAAGGTTAGGTCAAAGATTCAAGGAGCCTCGGGTCAGTCTAAAGTCGCTGAACTATTTTAGTACCTATAATGTTCATTCAAGTATCCCATAAAGAATAGTACAATATCCTTCCTACGTGTAAAATACCTACCAATAATTCCCAGCCTCAAAGGTTATCAGGTCTAACCCCAACCAGCCAAAAGTGGCAAGTTTATAAGGTGGGGTCATCCACCCACAACGCGCTTGTCTCCGCATCTTCATCTTCAGCTCAACCTCATTCTCGTTCACCATGAGCACCAGAACATCAAGAGCATGCGATCCATGTCGCCTCCGCAAAGTAAAATGCAACGGCTCAACACCCTGTTCCCAATGCGGCCATCTCAACCTCGCATGCGTCTACTCAGCCCCGCCCACAAAGCGAAAGCCGACAATTAGAGGAAGATTGGTTGCGCAGATACGCGAGGGCGGATGTCGAGCTGATTCAGCTTCGCCTCAAACGTCACCATCGTATATTCCTACGAGTAATGGAACGATATACAGCGCGGATTTCTTTATGAAATTGCTTTCGGAGTATGAACGCGCTGTGTTTCCCGTTAATCCCATTATTCTCCCCTCTGAAGTCGTTGCTGCGATTGAAGGCATGGAGAATAGCTATGAGGATGCAGCGTTTGTATACGCGTTTGCGGGGTCAACTATTAATTTATCCCAGACGACGTGGAATCCGGACGATGATATTCTTGCAAGGATGATGGATCTGCTCTCGCTAGGCACCAAAGCACACAGACAAGCTGAAATGGGAAAAGGTTTTCTAAACAAGTTACCCGTCAGCGTCAAACGCGTTATGACATGTATTTTTCTTGAGAACTGTCTCATGGCGTTTGAGAGGATGGATAGAGGGTTGGTTATGTTAAGAGAAGCGGGGACGTTGATGCAAATGATGGACCTCGATCGGTTTACGGATGGGTCGTTGAGTAATCATGAGATTGCTACGAGACAGAGACTCTACTGGGAAGTTTCCATCCATGAACGATTTGCGACGATCGTCACGGGTTACCCAGCTCTTTTGCCGCCATTGAAGACTGGGATGCCTATACCAGATCATGAAATCCCTCCTGGTATCAACGAAGGTTTTAACCGGCTGATTCATCTATTCAATGTTCTGGACGATGAATTCTTGACACAATGGAGGGCGCAACGGGATCCATCAAGTACGGGACCAGAGATAACAGCTGCTTGGATAGAGCACAAACAAGCTCAACTCGACCAAGACGAAATCGACGCGACAGAAACAGACAACACGTTAATCTCAAATGGCTGCGATGGCCTAACAGAACTTCAACACGCAGACCTCTTCATAACCCGTCTCTGGATGCGAATCCTAGTATGGCAACTCGCCCTCTCCCAAGGCCTTTTACAATCCGCACCACCGCAAAACTCCCACGAAGGCTTCTCAATGCACTTCCCAGCACAACGTCTCTCAACACAACTCCGCAACTTGGTCGATCGATTAAAAAGCTTCGACAGTGTCGCGTTGCACGGACCGGGGATTATAGCTAAGCTGTTTGAGATCACTACTACGGTGGCGGATGTGCTGGCTTTGCCCGGCGCGGATGGTGCAGAGGATAGGGTGGAGGACTTTCTGTTTCTGAATACGTTTTTGTTGAGTTTTGATAGAATTCATGAGAATCAGCGGGAGTATCTAAAGGGAAAGTTGAGTGCGTTGCAGGATGCGCAGGGATTTGGGAGTTTGGCTACGTATAATGCTGATGGGTGGTTGTCTCCTGATGGGCTGTAAAGTATTGTAGTAGTAATAGAATGCGCGTGACCCGGGGCACATTGAAGACCTGAGGACAGAATTCCATCACCCTAGTGACATTTTCCAGGCACTATGACTCCATTCTACTCGCCTATTTGCGATACATCATGATCCAACAACCCAAACCAATTCCTACTTCCAGACATCCAATCCGTCACCTGAGACAACTGCGGATCCTCCGCAAGTAAGGGCACATTGTCCCCTTCCGCGTTGCCGTCAACCGATTGATCCACCACAGGCAAAAACCCAAGTTGACTCAGATAAGCGTCGAACTCGCCTCCAATATCCTCCATTGCATCTTCTTGTTGGTTGGACTTGGCCTCAACGTACAAAGCCGCAACGTCACTAATCACGCGACACAACTTTGCCAGCTTCGCTGTTACCTCTGAAGCGTTGTCGCATCCTTGAATTGACGTGGTAAACTCCTGTAAAAGTTCCAGGTCTTCTGTCGACAGTGTCTCGATGATGTAGCAAAAGAGGATGAAGAAGGGAGCGAAGGGTGTCAGCACAAGATTTCTTCATATCTGTTAGCTTCTTCTGACGTGGACCACATCTAGATCAACTCACCGATGTATATAGCTGGTCCTGGCGAATGCATCGTTCTGTAATGAAGCGATACATTCCAAATGCGCATATGTCGCCCGTCGCGCTGTCTCTATGCACTCATCGCAAATTCTGCTGTTTGAACCTTCTGGCGCGGGGATCGCTTGGTATATAAGTGTTAAGGTCGACAACATTTGAACCTGGTCACCCTTGACATATATATCGACCAAGTGTGATGTCTTTATCTTTTCGAGTGTTGCGATAGCCAGTTCTCGGCTCTCCTTAGCCTCTGTCTCGATCCGATGCCATTCTTGCGCCAACAACCGTGCTCGCTCCGCTATCTCGATCGTGGTAAGGGCCAAGGCTGCAGGGCAGAGTCTACTTATATCAGCAATCATATTGCATGCAGTTAGATACCACTTACAGTTGTTCATACACACGGCTCTGAAAGGATGCGCCGCGAAGCCATGTAGCAGTCATCGCGCGAATTTCTACACTCAGAGTTCCGTGGAAATTAAGAGATCGGGGAATGTCAATCTCCAAGTCTTGAATTACAGAGGCACGTCCGAGACGAATTGACATTGCTTTGTCTGCCATATATGTATGCCAGAACAGTATCGCCCTTGTATCGGCATCTTCAGGGTTATACATAACTTGGCAGTTTCTTCGATGGAAGCCGGCCATCTGACACATGAGTGCTGCAGCAGTGTTGAGCTGCCAAGCAACTGAAGGTCTACAGACATCTGTAGCATAGAAAGACTAGAAACAATCAGCGACAAGATTTCATAAGTTCAGGTCGACCTACCCCCAGTAATAAAGCTTGGATGTTCTCGACTGTAGTAGGCATAAAGAGATTGATGTTGGCGAGCGCAGTTTCCAAATTGATTCGAGTCGTATGGAGATACGAGTCATGCCCGTCAGGCAGACATTCAAGGAACAAGTAATATAGTCCAAAGTTAACGATAATAAAGACTGCGTCAGAAAAGTCTTCTGTGGGGAAATAAACCTGGCGGCAGAGGTTTGAAAAGTCCTTGATAGCGAAGAAGTAACATATAAACGTAAAGAGGCCCGGGGTAGACGCTGCAGACAACTTAGCATTAACTCTAACGTTGAATAACTTTTACATACATTTCATGTTCCTGAGCAAGGAGACGACGGCATCTACAGGGGGCATCTCAAGTTGACGTAAGCCTCCAGGTGGCAACGATTGCTGCAGCGGAAAGCGAGGTCCGTAGGTAATAGGTGATTGACGTTGAATTTCCATTATTTGTCGGAGGTTAGCCAACGCTTCTGACATTCTGGGATCAATGTCTCGTAATGAGTTCCTTTGCATAACATCTTCGATGAGTTCATTGGCAAAAGAGGTCTGCTGGGTGATAACAGAGTTGCTGCCAAACACCGACCCCGCGTCTGGCGTTCCAAAATCGGGGGTGGAAGTCGTGCCTGTATCGACAGTCGATGGAATGATAGGACGATGCTGCGTGGTAGGGACCGGAATAGGCCTATGAGGTGAATTTCGCAGAAGAGATTCGATATTCTCCAGTCGTGATTCGATCCGGTCGATCTTTTGCTCACTAAGGATGAGTGGATATAATGTTAGTAAAGGATGCTGCAATTTGAGATGAGATCATAATGAGGAGGATATCTGCGCTGATTATAAGATCTACAAGTCAGATGGAGGAATATTTACTATTGAGATGAAATGAGAATTCGTTGTCGAGGCTCTTTGCGTCTTGGACGAGTCCCAGTCGGTGAACTGACGCGATTTGGTATACAGACTCGGTCAGCTGTACGACAGTTAGAGCAAGGAATTTTTCTATCGCAACGAATCTGAATTGCAAATGCATCGCGTTAGTCCTGATGTGATTGTAGATAGGGAGTCATGGGTGCTCACCTTGCGATGACGGCATTCGTCGCACTGTTCGAGGTATCAATTAGTCTACATGTCTGTGGAGATGACTGCAGTATCTGGAAGAATCTGGCCTTGTGACCAAGTTGATTCATGTTCAGCAGCACCAATGACTCCAATGGCTACTTACCGCTCGTCGTGCAGAATCATCGGACCCCGCCTGTCCGGAACTAGCTCTACGTTCTTCCATGAGCAGCGAGCTGCTTCTCTGAATTGAGTAATAGGAGTTTTAATTTTGCCGATGTTGCTAGTTACAAATTCAGACTGTGCGTGTCTGTTTCCAACGATAGTTGGTATTGTTGAAAATCGGAAGCCCTGGAAAGGTATGGGGCCAGTAAAAGTGGAGTATCTAATACTCCGCGGACACCGAGTCTAATGCAGGCTGTGGAGGAGCATATCCCTTGCATACAAATAAGGAGGCTTAATCAAAACTATCCTGCAAAGTAGATAATATATTGCCGTGCTGTTACTATCTGAGAATACGAAAGGAAAGACGAATCATCGACTTAAATCAAAGATACATTGAGAATCTCAAGAAAATGAGTGAGGGGCACGTAAAGTGCCACAATACTTCTTCGTTCCAGTCGCCCTCAACTATGTAAGCCAACTTATATCTCTAGTAGATGTCGAATTCAGGTGGGACACAATAAGGGCTCAAGCTCGCCTCAAAATACTTGCAGACGGTTTCGGGAGGACAATCACCAGCGTACTATGTCGAGGCATTTGTCAGTCATCTATTTTGAAGTAATATACAGTGGAAGCACGGATATGTATCAGTTTACTCACCGCCCAGATGCCGCTGGTGTCGCAGACTTCCCAGCCAGAATCGCCCGAGCACTGATAGGTTCCCGGATCGCAACTAAGATCATCGCCTTTAGGCGCGGCCTTGGTAGCAGTGAAACAAGTCGCCAGAGCGAAGAGGATGTTGGTGAGCTTCATCTTAACGATTGACTGGTCTGTTGAAAAGGAAATAGAAGTTTGATATCAGGTTGTGTTGCGTGAATGCTGTTGATGAAGAAATCTCTTATTGTTCTTGGAGCTGACGGTCCTTATATACACAACCTTGGTATGCTAAATATAGTTCTGGTGATTGAGATGCCACCCTCATCAGAAAAGCTGGCTGTGTCCAGAGGTGGCTGAACAAAGTCAGCCCCAAGCCTTCCGCCGTCTACGTTCGGAGGTCACCCACATATAGAACACCATCCGCGAACGGACGGAAGCGGGGCTGATGGAATTTCGTAATAGATTTCTTTACACAACGGAGGTTTGATTGCCTGTCTTAGATGGAGATTTGACTTTTTTCCGTGCATTTAGCTGAAGATTGTGAACGCTGTTTGGCTTTGCTGAGCCAGCTACTTTATTTAGAACGGTTAGAACTCAAAACTGCCTTCTTTAACAATAGATATGTTATCAGCACAGCAGACATAATAGAGACTAGGCGCCGGTGTTTGTTTTGAACAGGGAGGGAGACCTCGAGTATTGAGCTACGGCGATATGGTGTTATCCTATGACGAGCGGGGGTCTACTAACCGAAGATACCGATAGAAACATCACGCTTAAACAAGACTTCCACGAATAAGGTTGTATTTAGCAAATGATACATAGAGGATCAAAGGAATAAAGGGACTACTAGTGTAATATCTGTTGAGATATCACATCAACTAGTTCCAACCATAAATTTGGAACATTGTAGGCAATGACTTTCCAAGTGTTACAGTTTGAGTGAGATAAAATATATGCCAGCAGTGCAACAATTCTGAAGTAAGACAAACAAGGTAAATTAATAGCTAGATAAAGGTAACTAGTAACTAGGTTGTTACATTCAACCCTAATAGTGCAGGCTCCTCCGAATAGAATACAATCCCTTTCCCGTCCTCCCTCCCTAGGCCGAGACACACACATAGTAGCCGGCCCAGAGAGCCTTGCACTCCGAACCTACAGCCGGATTCCACTTGGCTAGTTGTGGCATGGTGATTTTGTAATAGTTCTGAATGGAACCACAAGTTGTTGTTGAGGTTACAAGGTGGTACTTCTTACAGTTCTTGGCAATGCCAGGCTGGACAGGGGAGGGGGTTGAAGCCCCGGGAGGGGACGTCTGCTGTCCGATCACCTCAACGCAGACATTGTATCCAACCAATAATGCTGAGCAAGTAGATCCAACATCAGGATTCCATTGGGCAATTTGCGACATGGAGATCTTGTAGTAATTCTGGATCGAGGTACAGGTTGTAGTAGACATAACCTTATGGAACTTGTTACAGTTCTTTGTCATTCTGGATTGAATTGGGGAAGGTGTTGAGATGCCATTGGCGGGTTGAGTGGGTGATGGTGAAGGCGTTGGAGAGCTGACGGGGGGTTTCCAGCCAGTGATAGAGACACAGACCCAATAGTTGACCAAGAGAGATTGACAGGACGATCCGACACTTGGGTTCCATGAGTAAAAATCCGTAAGGGGGAGGTTATAATAGTCTCGAATTGAGATGCATGTGGTTGTTGAAGCCACCTTGTGGAACTTGTTGCAGTTCTTGTGTAGCCCAGCTTGGATAGGAGAAGGCGTCGAGATGCCATTGGCAGGCTTCGTCGGGGATGGAGCGGGTGAGCTGACTGGAGGGCTCCAACCGACGACTGACACGCACACCCAATAGTCCACGATGAGAGCCTCACAGGACGTGCCTACACTTGGGTTCCAAGAATAGAAGTCCGCAAGAGGTAGTTTATAGTAGTCCCGGATAGATGTGCAAGTAGTGGTAGGTGAGATCTTGTGAAATTTGTTGCAATTCTTGTTCACATTGGCTTGGATAGGCGAGGGAGTGGCGACACCGTTGGTGGGAGTCGGTTTGGTTGGAGCTTCGAAACCGATGATGGATACACAATGATAGGTATCACCCCACATGCTGGTACAGGTGGAACCGACGCCCTTGTTCCACGTTGTGAACTGAGTCATGGTAATACCATGCTGACTGACGATTTCGCCGCAATTGGTGCCCAACTTGACAAAGGCGAATTTGTTACAGTTACTTACCACACCGGGTTGAATTGCGTCAGGGGTTTTAATTCCTGCGAGTCATAGTTCAGTACGTTCTCATTGACAGGAATACTTCAGGAGGAAGAACCTTACCGTTAGATGGTTGTGTTGGAGAGGGCTCGGGCTTGTTTGACGGCTCTGGCTCTGGTACAGGCTCAGGTTCCGGCTCAAACAGGGCTTCGGCACAATAAGATCGACCAACGACCATTCCCTTGCAGCTGTCCTGGACAGAAGGGTTCTAAGAAAGACTTTAGATACGCTATATCTAGAAGTGTAAGTTGGATGTGGAACTTACCCATCTTTTAAATTGGCTGATGGTGATTTGATTATCGTCCAAGATATCATCGCAAGCCTTTGCCTCGTTGTAGTCAATCCACCAAGTACAAAACTCAGTAGTCTTGTCATCATGAGGTAAACTCGGGGTGCCACCGTCTCGTTGACTTAGACGTGGTTTAGCAACAGCAGCATGGACTGCTTGATAGCCTCCAAGGGCAATGGCGAGAAGCTTGACATGCATGATCTAGGCGATTGATACAAAAGAAGGTGTAGAAAGACTTGATCAGAGTATATGATGTGAAGTGATAAGCGAGAGATAGAAGGAGATATAGGCTTATCCTAATCCCCATTGATTCACATGTCTTCCAGTCTAGGTAAGTGTATCGTAGCACATGTTTACATTTACTAATCTTAGAGAGACTAACCTATGATCCAAGGTTGAGAAACAGCAACAAACACAAGACTTTCGGACACTGCCATTTCTAGCTAGTAACGGGGATTCCATAGGCCAAGAAGGGACTTCTTCCCTGTGAGAGTGGGTATATCCATTAGTGACTGTCATGGGTTTACAAATGGTTAAGTTTACCTTGACTGGCTATTCTGGTTATGGTTTATTCTTGCGACAGAAAAAGAAATAGGTCCCATAGTCCCCATCACGGATGATCCCTTGCATGGACTTCGAACGGTCCCGGAGATTCTCGTATGCATTTCGAGCTTGGGATTGCCCGATGTGGCATCTCACTCCCGTGATTTATCTACAGCCGAGCATCTCGGAGCGACGTTAGATGGCGAGGTTCCTGCATGCTGCGATGTCCCCTGCATAAGGTCACAGTGGATTAGGCAGAAAAAGTTCACCAACGTTGAAAAAGCGCTGTGGTAAGGTTAGCGGGTGGCTTGTGAACATCTTGGCGTCGAACTAGGCCCCGTCCGAAGCCGCATATGAGTCCACTTGACAATCGCATGATAGCGACGGAAACGAGGTCTAGATTCAAATCTCCGAGATTAGAGTTGCCCGATTTACAAATCAATGGAGACCAATCTCTTGGCAGGTAGTTGACATCCGCGTACAAAGTTCTCGGAGGCTCAACAATAGGTGTGATTGAAGCGGATACTGGATCCAAAAGACGTTCGGCAGTTCCTCTTTCGTAATTGAAGCTTCTTCGGGTAGTTGCCTTGAGAGAAAAATCTGCGGAATCCGCCACTGGTTGTTGGTTCTCTCGTTGATTGAGTCGCCCCCACTATGTACACTTTGTTGGTTCCAGGTTTAGAGAGTTACTCACCGGAAACTGTTGGTTCTAGCATCTGTTTTCCTCTTGGCATTTAAAAGCCTGACAAGAGCCCACAATACGCGCTTTGCATAAAATCATAAAACCAATTCCTTTCGTGCCGCGTAGATTGATATGTTAGTTATCAAGCTTAGTTTCAATGACTATGCCTAAATCATTTAAAGTTGTACAATCGTTTATTTCCGCTTTTATTTGATCCACATGGCAAAGATAGGTTGGACGATCCTGCTATCCGTCATCAGATTAGATTATCTCTATCGGTCCCCTGTCCGAAAAGGATGTCAAGGGTATGATTGTATCGACATGTATTTCCCGCATTCATCCACTCATGCAGGGATAATCTGAAAATAGCGCACGGGCGAGACCCTGAGGCTTTCAGGGCACTGCGAGTATCTCGTACCTGTTGGTCGGAGACAATCCTTGACGGGATAGCCCACTAAGAACTTTTGCCGTTGGACTGAGATTTGCCTCAAGACGCCCACTTGGAATATGGCTTGCAACATGTTGGTGATATGTACACGAGGAAGGGGTCAATGAGACGACACTTGCAGGAGCTGTGCTGAAGCGATATTGCGCCCAGATAATGTTTGTCACCGGTAATTGATGGATGTCTTGGAGTGCCGCATTTTCCTGGCGGTCAAAGAAATAGCGAGACTCGATTTACGAATACGCACTAGAGAAAGGCTTAACGAACCTCGGTTGATCCGTACAGAGTTGGGATCCTGACATGGAGGGTGAGGCGGCTAACATAACACCTGACTGAATTAAACCTTGAAAAACAAATGAGGCAAATGGATGAGTGTAGGCAGATACATCACGAGAAGAACTACTTTTTACTTGAGAATTTTAGCGGGTAGGATATTTTCCTTTCAGATTCACGTTTAATAAAAAAGGTATTTCAGAAAAGAAGGGGATTATTCTGTAGTGTAACTGTAGACTGAACAAAATGGCATGACTACTTCGTTCGGGAGATGTCAGCCCTACTGAATAAACAAGTTCAATCTACTGATGATATCTTGCCAACACCTTCCCAGACTTTGAGTTGCACATCGCCAGTGTTGAGAATCTTTTCATAGCTGTTGGGAGCCTCGTACTCCTCGACTCTGTCCCGGATCCTTCCCTCATACGGCTCTAGAACAGTGAATTCCCTGGTCTTCATCAAATCGCCATAACGATAGACCGGCATCAGATCTTTCCAACCGCTCCAACCGAGCTCAACGTTCTTCTCCTTTGCGCGCTTCTCCTGGTCCTCTCGATAAAAAGGGTTTGTGGAAAAGGTAGAAACTTCCCACAAGTCCCAACACGGTTCTGGGTTGACAGCAGCGTAGACATGATCGTAATCGCAGACAATGGCGGCAGCCGCTATCTGCATACTTATCTCTGGACATCTTTCTAGTAGAAAGAGCAAGAATTGAGCATCCGGTCGTAGAGGCCACCAAATGATATATGGCTTTGGAGCTCCAGCCGGCCAGCCTTTCTCGAACGCAGCATAGTCATTGACCATGATGCGACGCGCTACAATTGGTTCTTGGATCCAAGCTATGTATGGGACAATCTTTGCATACACAGTATCGTCCTTAACCTGGTCTGCCCACCAGCGTGCGAACATGGAGTGATGGAGGATTCCACGTGAAACACATTCGAGATCGAGTTCAGAAAGCGTCCTTCCCCCACCAGCTAGTCGTGAAAAACGTTCAATATTTCCGTCGTAAGCGGCCATCTGTAGCAACAACGTCTTCTTGACAGTGGGAAGATCTTGAGGAAGAGGTTGCCAGAGCAACTTCGCCTCTTCATTGCTGAGCGTCCCATGTTCTTCATCCACCTCTTGCCTCTCGATGTCAAGATGCATGTCTTCTTCAATGCATGGAAGAAGATTCTGCAGTCCATGTGATGACAGCTCTTGTCGAGCTTTCAGGCGCCATCGCACTTCAGTATCGCCGTTCAGATACGCCGGACATTCGTAATCCTCTTCCACCATCTCAACTGAGCGTTCGCAGTCATTCATAATGGCGTAACGTGAGTTGAAACCCATGATCTCATCATAAATTAGCTTGCCTATTTGAGTTTTCTTAAGGTCAGTTATCAAGTCGTTCAGTGAAAGTCAACACAATTCCAAATCAGCTTACCACCCTCTGTCTGACTTTCTCGAGCTTCTTCAGCAATTGATACTTCCGGAAGAAGATCCAACTCTTTAAATAGGGCATAGTAACCTGCAGCTGCACAGGCGCGGCCGACCTGATAGCGCATATTAGGAAACTTCAAAGCCAAAGCACGATAGGTATCCTCGGTGGCCAGATCGGGATACCATATACAATATGGCTGTTCCGACCCCTCCATATGGTTTGGTACTTGATTACTCATAATCAGACGGGCATTGCAGGCCCTAGCAACAGCAGGAATCGAAAGACTGTGACGAACGACGGTTTCACATGTCGCAAAGTCATGGTGTAGACGAATTCCTCGGATGAGTGCGCTTAGAGAAACATCATCATCCAGAACACGTGGAACAGCCTCGCCACGAATAGCTCTTCGCTGATCATCAATTTGGTGTCGGTGGTTCATAAGTGGCATTTGATGGTTTTCAAGTAATAATGTAGTGGCAGCTGAGAAGGTGAATACAATATCGTTCGTAAAAGACATCAAAGATCTGATAAATGAGACATTTTAGTTCACTGCTTAGGTAATGTTCTACTCCACTAATTTGCCATTTGAATTTCCCTATCAGCGCTTCTAGCAGATTGAACATGAATAACTCTTGGCATTACTAATAATGTAACCCTGATGCGAGATTATCCTGATGCCAAGACTCTCCGAGTAAGTCTCAGGGACATGTTCCAGAACCCCCCATGCTGGCTACTGCACGCCGATATACTGTCTTCCAAACTTGAAAGGATTCATAATGAGTTTTGTTTGAAGGACTGTTGGGGCCGACGTTGCCTGTCATGCCGAGATTCTCTGCCCATCTAACAAGGTCGCTTTGCGAATAGATTTTAGCCGTTTCTAGAGCAGTTTTGAAAGCGTCATTGTTCCGGTTCTGCCTCCAAGTTTCAGCAATGTTGACTTTTTCATAAGTGCCAGTCTGCCCCGGTATGGCTGTGGGAACGCGCTCAGTGACCAGATCAGTCGGTTGCAGGGCAAGTCCATATAACCTTTGGTTGTTTGGGCCGTAAACATCCTGTGTCATTTGTTTCCTTATCCATTCTTCTGTTTCCTGCTTGCGGATGCTAACGATCTCCGAAAGCAGCTTTTGCGATCGCTCGTGTTTTTCGTCCAGGAACGACTTCCACTTAGGATCATCACCAAACTTGGCGCGAACATCGTCAAATGCTTGACCCAGCATGCTCACGAATCTCACATAATCTTTGGGGTTTTTCTTATCTGGAGTGAGAAACTCAACCTTCATAATGCCGCGCATATTCTTGCTTATAAGCTGGTTGGAGGCTTCGACAAAGCTGGGCGATCCAGGCCCGCTATCAGGAGCCTGCATGGTGTTGTCAGGAGTATGGTCGTGTTTGCCGAACAGTTGTTGTAAATCCGACATGAACTCTGGGTATGTCAACTTGCCGTCGGGCCCAGATCCGATGTGCTTTTTCTGATACCAGCGTTGCTTAGGATCCTGGACAAGCAGGATCCTCTGCTTGCTTGCTCCATAGATTTCTCTACACTTCATTCAGCAACACTCTTGTAGCGAAGACATCGGTCCTGAGTTACTTACGTGACAGTATCATACATTTCCCACAACCAGATTCTTTCGCGAACATGCGAGTAGTCGCCTGTTGAGATAGCAGCCTGACATTCCCCAACACTGGGCAGGCCAAGCGAAGCCCAGGTCAAGATGACCCAAAAGAAGCTTTTTACAAGACTATGCATGTTTCTGCAAAAACAAAAAGACTGACTTATGCTTGTTTAAAGAAAACAGGATTTATTTTCGGTCGACATTGCTGGGTATTATATAAAATCTAGTTACTCAGTAATCTATCATCACATATTGTCAACAGCCTGTATACGGTTCATGTTTCGGCGCCTGAGCGGCAATCTTCTTTGAAATTCCCATTGGACAATTGTTAGCACTACCATCATAACTCAACACATCAAGGGCCGTCCCAAAGAGTGGCTGATTTCCGTGAATGATTTGCCAAGCCCGAGTATCCTGTACGTAACATGTCTTAACCAACACATGAGGGTTTTTCTTTTACTTCCCTTTTCTCAGTTTTAATCAAAATATTCTAAGAACCAACATGGAAACTCATCCCTGTCAGACCGTATGCAGTGCAAGGACAGGATTTTGTGATGTATCAGAACCGTACTAAATGAGCAGCCTGGCAACCTGTCAATGTCCGTAAAATTTGTTGCTCCGCTATTACGGAAACCCTTGTTTTTGCCGCCGTAGTGGGTTATCGGCTCATACCGACATCGGATTTAGGTTAAATGTCCCATGGGTAGAGTGCCAAGACGTTTGCAGGGAAAGAAAAAAAAAAAGACTCAATGATGGAACCAACAGCGCAACAAGGGTCTTCAAGGATCAGCACAGATCAGGGCTGTAATGATCTCGGTTACATTTCGACATCGGACCAACACAACGTCGTACTGGTCGTGTTCCGGCTCGTCTGTACAGGAAAACGAGTCAGGAATGATGTTTGTGATGAATGGGCCTCGGCACGAAAAAGGACTTTTTGCTGCTCAAAGACTGGCGTGTTCGTGACGGTGGTAATGGTTGGATATCATGGTATTTGGGTCTACATTATAACCGTTACCATTCCTGACACAATTTGTCCAACAACTGTACTTACACTCTTTGAGGCCATATCACCTGCTTCTATTCATTCATTTGTCCATTCACTCATCTTCATCGCATTCCCTTTGTGTCTTATCACTTTCACTTCCGTGTCTACACTTATTGTAGCACGATGAGAGTTCACACTTTGTTTTCCGTTTCTGCGCACCTGGTCGGCCTGACCTTTGCCACCGGTGATAGCGGAAACCGGACACGCTTAGGTCCTTTTGATGCATCAAAAGCTTTGAACTCGACAGAGAACGAGTTCAATCTTGGTATCACACCTATAGCCCCCTATGGAGAGAAGCAAACCAGCGAGGAGTGGGCAACACCTTTGGTCGAAGGCTGCCCCCGACTCTGCTCTGTTGCTGGATCGGACGCCACAAAATGGACGCACATCCATAATGTTCAGGACTTGGAAGGGTGCGAAGCCCCTCTGCTGTTCGACATGAATGTGCACACCGAGACCGTTGAGACAATTCGTGTCTGCGCTCTTGGTGGTACCAGTACCTCCAATCCCTCCAAAGCTGCAGCACATCTTAAAGCACATAGAAGACATGCAAAACGCGCAGAGACGGGTAGCAAGAATATAAAGGCCTCTACTGGTCAATGCGTATCTGCTCCGTTGTCCCCTGTGTCTGTTATTGTCACTTCTGGCTTGCCGGGAGCGTTGAACGCAACCGACGATGTCGCAGCAGCCCTGCAAGGACTCAAACAACACATTGCCAAGAAGACCTCGTGTGGGAAAAGTGTCCTTTTCTCCAAGGCAGGCTCTGCAATTGTTGGTCTCTATGTCAGCGCCGATATGGGGTCTGTTGCCGGCACTGCCATGCTCGAGCAATTCGAGAAGGCGGCTAGTCAAGGCACTGAAATCATGCAGTCATGCGACATCGGTTCATTGTCTCCTTATACGTTCGGTGTATTCGCCATCGATCGAATGGATGACTTCGAACGCCTACGAAAGCGTATCCAGATCTGGTCCGAGGGTTATTGTGTCACTATGCCGCTCAACAGGCCCAATGACACAAGGGTCGAGGTTCAGATTCCTGGAGCTAGCCTGTTTTTGGAATCATCCAATGCCACTTCTGTCACTTCTTTTGATATGGAGGCATCTGATCTCCAAGCTCGAGCCGAGTGCAAAGCCATCCAAGTCAAGGGTGACGATACTTGCACTACGCTTACTGTTCGTTGCAACATCAGAGGCGCTGATTTCGTCAAGCACAACCCGCAGAAGAACCTGTGTGCCACCCTTACGCCTGGTCAGTGGGTATGCTGTAGCTCAGGTAGTCTACCAGACAAGACACCATCAGCAGATGCAGATGGAACTTGCGCGACGCACCGAATCGACACAGGGGACACATGTGCTTCTGTTGCAGCCGCTTCCAGTATCACTGTCAAGGATATCGAGGCGTACAACAAGAACTCATGGGCATGGTCTGGCTGCAGCAGGTTACAGCTGGGACAAGTTATCTGCCTAAGCAAGGGTAACACACCCATGCCATCTCCTGTCGAAGGTGTGGCTTGCGGACCGCAGAAGCCCGGAACAAAAAAGCCATCTGGCTCTTTTGACGGCTGGGATCTTGCCAAGCTGAATCAGTGTCCTCTCAAGGCTTGTTGTAGCGGTTGGGGATTCTGTGGTACTACTACCGAGTTTTGTACCGAGTCCCCTGCCGACACCAAGGCCCCAGGAGCATTCAAGATCAATACCAACGGGTGCATCTCAAATTGCGGCACTGATATCGTGAACAACAAGTCGCCACCCAAGGAGTTCAAACGCATCGGCTATTTTCAGGCGTACAACCCAGGTCGCGCTTGTCTCACCATGGATGCATCTGAGATTGAAGAGCATTTCGATTACCTGACCCATGTTCATTTCGCCTTTGCGGGCATCACCGCGGACTACGATGTCAATATCCCTGAACATGTCCAAGAACAATTCGAGATCTTTGACAAGATGGACGCTCCTTTTAAGAAGATTCTCTCCTTTGGCGGTTGGGCCGAGTCAACTGATGCTGAGACATTTCAACGATACCGTGATGTGGTCAAGCCCGAGTATCGTTCCGTTTTCGCTGCAAACGTTGTCAAGTTCATGGCCAAGCACAAGAGCTTTGACGGTGTTGACATTGATTGGGAATACCCTGGTGCTACTGATCAGGGAATTCCATCTGGTGACAGGACAGATGGTCTCTATTACCAACGATTTCTCACCGTCCTCCGAGACCTACTACCGTCTAGCAAGTCTCTTTCCATCGCGTTACCCGGTTCCTTCTGGTACCTCAAGCCATTTCCTGTTGAACAAATGGCTAAGGTACTAGACTACTTTGTCTTTATGACCTACGATCTTCATGGCCAGTGGGACTATGGTAATGAGTTCGCTAATCCCGGCTGTGAGAATGGCAATTGTCTACGATCACATATTAACCGTACCGAAACCCGAAACTCCCTAAGTATGATCACCAAGGCAGGTGTACCGGCTGAGAAGGTTATTGTGGGCATCGCAAGCTACGGCCGAAGTTTCCGTATGGAGGACAAGAGTTGTACCGGTCCTCATTGTCATTTTACAGGGTCATACGAGGAGTCAGACGCGGAGCCTGGTCAGTGTACTGGGACCAATGGCTACAGTATGTGTTTACATCCGATCAGTTACTTCTTTTCACTAACATTTGCGTCTAGTTGCGAACGCTGAACTGGATGAGATTTATGAGCTTGCTCAGGAAAATACTCCGGGATTCTCAGCAAAACGATGGCATGATACGAAGACCCATTCCGACATCATGACATACGGCACACAGGGCAATGGTATGACAGACTGGGTCGCATACATGAGCGACAAGACTAAGGAGGAGCGTGTGAGTTGGATCAAGAATCTCAATTTTGGTGGCGCTACAGATTGGGCTATCGACTTAGCCGATTGGTTCTATGGCGCGAAGAACTCTTCATCCGGGGAAGGGGGATTAGGAGACTTTGAGCCCGATGACGTGTCGTGCGATTCTGACTCTTGGCCAACAACTCTGGAGAAGCTTGCTTCTGGTATCGACAGTATCAACCCAATCTGTCGCAACATGGCGGTGATGAACGTTCTCATGATCGATCTGGAGGCCGCCATCGACGAGTACAAGGATGTCTCTGAGAACTACGACGAAGCATTCGGCTGGTATGCCGACTGGGTCAAGGACACTATGGACGACAGAATCGAAGAGTTCATGTCGTTGGGCAAGGGCGAGGGTCTCAAGTATATGGATTGCGAGTGGACGTCCCCTGGCAACAGCGGCAAGGGCCCGTGTACTGAGGCAATGCCCATCCAGAAGCCCGGCGCAAACCCAGGTATTCGTACCATTACGTTCAAGATGCGCGATGAGAAGGGGTTTTACAATGCTCTTCTTGAGGAGGCAGGCATCCAGAAGGACTGGATCGAGTGGTATGACAAGTACTCAGAACCCGACAACGTTTGCCCTCCTTGCGTTCCTGGCCCAGCTCCGTGCCAAGACTGCGGCATCAACTACCTCATGCGCAAAAATTGGCCAAGGCGCATCCGGGACAAGAGCAAGATCAAGATCGATAACCCCAAGGAGATTCTTGACGAGGCGATGCCCTCCACAGACGATCTGGTTGACCTTGCTATGGAGTCATTGGTGGAGATGCACCTCGGCGTCTTGCAAGCCGATCCCGCTGACGTTGTCACATCATTTAGCATGCCGATTTTCATGATGCAGGATGCTTCCAAGAGTATCTCTGAAATCAAGAAGATCGGCAAGGAGATGAAGGAGACACACACGCGGAATCTGGTTCTCGACATCCTCAGTATTGTATTTGCTGTCATTCCCTTCGCTGGTCTCGTCACTTCCACTCTTGGAGTGGCTACACGCTTGGCTAGTGTTGCTCTCATTGTGGGTGAGGCCGGTAACGCCGCCATCAGCATCGTTGAGCTTGTAGACAATCCAGAATCTGCCCCCTTTGCCATTTTAGGCATGCTGATCGGCGCTGGCGGAATCAAGGGAGGTATGGCGCCTCGCACTGCTTTCAAGAGGGCGGCGGACGCCAGGAGAGCCTTGACTTCGAAGGAGATGAAGGCCTTCTCGCCTGAGTATCGGGACAAAGACGCTCTTTTACAGGGAATCGTCAGTTCTTGTAAGTTAGGATAATAATAGAACGACAATAGACGAGGATATGGAAAGCCGTTCAGCTGAGAAAGGTTAAGAGGGGTGGAGAGGCTTCCATTGAGCTGAGACAGTATAGTTTCAACTTCTTCACCAAGCAATTTACCTTACTTGATCTACCAGTAAACAAATGACCATAAATTGCACACCCTGTCAGTCGTCACAAATGAGGAGCAAATATTTGAAGAAGGCGGGATGCTGGATTGCTCTTTGTACAAGAATTTTCACTTTTAGATATAATTGCTAAAGATGAATTACAAATAAAAACCGCTTACTCCTAGAACACTATTACTAAATGCTATAGGAATTGTTTTTTACTCTGTTTTTACACAGCTAAGGTGATAGCGGAATTATGAACCTACCCTATACAAATGTCGCGCCTTGCTAAGCTCCTCACTTAGCGCGTCACACTAACCTACCATGACGCGTCGCCTTGAAAGTTTAAGGTGTGGCGTCCAAGCTTAACGAAGTGCCGATTTAGGAAGTTATCACGACACGTTATATATCTCACGTACGAGCTTACTCCTTCATCATGCTTAACATGGTCTGGACTATCAAAGCATTGACATATCACCTACGCCTTATCACGACAACCACGAGTTACCCCAACATCCGCCAAGACTGGGCAGCAATACCAAGCATATTAACAACATTCATGGTCCGACTTTAACCGTTTGACCACTCTGTTATCGTGCGAATATCCCCTCATTTCCCCAATGATCCTCAAATCAGCCTACCCAAAGATACAAACGCGGCAAACATACCCAGAATAAAACGGACCAAGCCGCTCCGTACAAGGATCACCCGGCTCATTCCCGACACCGGTCGACACATATGGCCCGAGACAATTTGACCGGTGATCCCGTAGAAGAACCGAGTTGGTCAAACATATAGACGATCCGAGTGGTCTGTTGGTAAGACAAGCAAAGAAAGTGAAACAAGAGCGTTATCGAAATATTCTAGAATAAAAAATCGCGCACAAGGTCGGGACCTGAGATCGGGACGTGCATAACCCCTTTTAGTGGATGCATAACCAATCGCGGATATCGTTGAGACATAACAAGGAAATGCCCGTTGTTGATCGTTTTAATGAGCAAGGTTACTGGTCATCTCTCGGAGCACCTTACTCGTGTACTTTCATGTCTTGCAGATCTTTGCCGTGGGCAAATGTACCACGCAAGCAAGCGCGGCTAGACTAACCCAGATAAGAAAAATGCGACGGAAGGACGAGTGTTCTCAGCATAAAATCCCGTTTTTCTAGAACGATTTAAAGGATAATTTATGACGAAGTTGTGCATATACGCTGATCACCCGAGCTTACCCGTACATAGCAAATCAGACAATCAATCTCATCATCTGATATTTCAGCGATCGTCGTTAAGAAATTACCTGCAGAAACACCATCAATCACGTAACAGTCTCCCCAGCTTCAAAAAAAGCACAACTCTGGGGAAAGTCCCTCTTCCCCATGGGGGCTCGTAAAAAGTATGGTTCTCATCACTAATGAAAACTATCGTCTCCAGACTTGAAATCTGATGCTTCAATTTCTCTGACTATTTGTCTCGTGATAATTGGGGAATCAGGGACCTGAGCGTGGGCCTATTGCGGGTATGCCAAGACGATAATGGAGTTTTGTTAGTCATAGTAATGCTCGAGCCCGTAATAATAAAGCAAGGACGTTTTTGACGAGATTAATTGTTGAGAGATAAACGATATGAAAACTGATAACGAGAAAAGAAAAGAGAATAAATACTGTAGAATCATATGGCTTTGATGATGATGTCGTTATCTTGAGTTGTCGTTGTCTTTAAGTGGCGGCTAAATGAGGCTCAAGATTCTTCAGAGTGACATCCCTTCATCCCTGACGTCAAAACCCCGGCATGTCCGAAAAGCACAGACGAAATCCCTCTTCGGTCAAATTTCGAAGCATCAAAAGCCAAGGAACACTCGCAGAGTATCCGACTGGCCCGGCAGTTATCCACACATAACTCACCGAGAAGAATAGTGCCCTGTTTTGGAAAGTCCCCCATGGGGGGCAGTGTCTAGTGGGCAGGTGGGTTTGTTCTTTCGCCCCTTACACTCTGGGGATTTCTGAGGCGAGCGATATTACAGTTTCTGGGCATTTGCCATGACGTCTCGGTGATCCCAGCCCCTTACCTGTCAGACCATAGACTGCGCTATTTAGAAACGAGGCGGACGGTTATAAAGTTTGCTTTTTTTCCAGTTTAATCTTTCTCGTGTATCTCTAGCTCGTCTCTCATTCACATCTCAATCTCAAGTCCTGGTGACATTCATCCCTTCTTTCTACTCTTAGCCCTACCATATACAATCTTGGCAAAATGAGCAAAATCGCAGAAAAACCTGCCCAAGATGGCATCATCTCTGACAAGCACGAGCATGACTCTAGCTCCCACGACGGCCACGATTTCCAGACCGTCAACGAGTCAGCCGACAACTCAAACATCTACTCCCAAGGTGGCAAGAACTTTCGAACCCTCACACGATGGGACACCATCTTTATCCTCGTCGCCAACCAGGTCGGCCTCGGTATCCTATCGCTCCCCTCGACTCTCAAGACCCTTGGCTTGATCCCTGGCATCATAGCGATTCTCGGCATCGGCGGAATGTCTTGGTATACCGCCTACGAGCTTCTGCAGTACTACAGACTTCATCCTCAGGTGCTGAACATCGTTGATATGACGCGTTTTGTCGGCGGAAGAACTCTGGAGAGTATTGCTGGTGCCATGATGATGATTCAGGTCATCTTTGTTGCTGCTTCTGCTATGGTTACCATGTCTATTGCCCTTAACACGATCTCTGGTCACGCTACCTGCACTGTCGTCTTCATCTTCATTTCATGCGCTGCATGCTACCTCTTCTGTATCCCTCGCACGACCAAGTTTGTCTCAAATCTCGGTGTCCCCAACGCTGTCAGTGTTCTGGCCGCTTGTTTGATCGTCATGGTCGTTCTTGGCGTCGATGGTCCCCGAGGTGTTGACAAGATGTCCGAGTGGAGCCGAGAGATCAACATTGTCGGCAACCCCAGTTTCCGTGATGGTCTCAACGCCTGCTTGAAGATTGTCTTTGCTTTTGCTGCCAACCTAAGCTTTGTTGTAAGTTAACCGACACACGCTTGCATGGATATAACTAACATCACCAGGGATACCTTGCTGAGATGGCCAACCCCATGGAGGACTTCAAGTTCTGTCTTACTGTCCTTGAGTGTGGTTCCATGACCTTGTATGTCGTCTTTGCCGTCATCTTCTACTGCCTCGGAGCCGAACACACCACCTCACCAATCTTGGGATCTACAGCCCCCGTCTTCTCCAAGGCTGCCTACGGTGTCGCCATCCCTGCTATCTTCGCTACTGGTCTCGCCTACGGTCACATCGGTTCCAAGTACATTTTTGTCAACGTCATGCGCTGGACTGGCAACCTTCATGAAGTCACTGCCAGCTCCGTCAAGTCATGGGGTACATGGATCGCCTCCGTCACTGGTTTCTGGATCGTCGTTTTCATCCTGTCCAACGCTATCCCTGTCTTTGACTCTATTCTTTCCATCACTTCCGCTACTACCATCTCTTGGTTCACCTACGGTTTCAGTGCTGTCTTTTGGTTTCACATGAACCAGGGCATGTACTTCCGTGACTGGAAGAAGATCTGCCTGACCATTGCTAACGCTGGTCTCATTGCCATTTCCCTCTTTATGAACGCAGCTGGTCTGTGGGCTTCTATCACTGAGCTTCTTGACATTTTCAACTCTTCTTCTGGTGTTCGTGGTGTCTTTTCTTGTGGAGACAATGCTGCTGCATAGAGTTATGTGTTACTTTAGATGTACTATAGAATGATTTAAGTTAGCGATTTATTTACTACTTGTTTAAGATGGGATTTGCATCTCCTATGTGACTGATAACAGGTATTGCTATAGTATATCTTATTAACAAGAGAAACGATCACTGTCTTCAAGAACGAAATATTATGCTAAATAAAACTGTCTTTTGTATGCGTTTATCTTGGTCGCATGTTAAATACTGTTGTAAATGTCCTCCAGTAGCTTAATAACCTCCTAGTAGAAGAGAGACATGAAAACTGGATCATCCAAGCTTGTTCATCTAATATCGACTCTGCATGGAATACATTGATCTATAACATCTGTATATTTGTCCCCAGCTTGACTTTGAAGCTTTCTTACTAAACACTCAGCAATCTCAAGTTTGGTCAAGACATCCACGCATTTCGTTCGAGAGGCTATAGTAGTTATCGGAGGAAACAGAGCAAAACTTGGCCTAAAGTCTTTATCTGGGTCTAAAATAGCTTATATAAGTACTCGCGTATGTTACAGTGAGTTCCAAGTGTTAATAAATTAGAAATAAGTTTATAAGATAGAATAAAAATAAAACACAAGGAGGCGAAGTAGTAAGCATTAGAAGAACAAGGCTAAGCGCCTAGCTAGAGAACTTCTCCCAGCGGTTGTAACATGATACTAAATTCCAGACTGCTAAGAAAATGTAGAGCAGTTGTAAAGGATGTCCAGGGTGGCAGGCAATCTTGTGAATAGGCACCCCTTTTTCAAGGCAACTCTCGAAGCTCGCGTGTATCAAGCTCTGCCATCTGTCGGTCTTGCATTTGGCGATCCGCGTCACTCTTTGTCTCTCCCGGATCATCAGCCTTGGGCACTTTCTCACGCCGCTTCTTCTTTAGCAGAAACCAGGCTCCCAAGCCAAGCAGCGCCACTCCAACCACGACCCCCGCCACGATTCCCCCGATGGCACCGCCGCTCAGTCCGCTTTCGGGCTCGGCCGTGTTTATTGCTACTGGTGATTCTGTCGAGGCGGCTGTGGAAGTGGCCGTCGAGGAAGAGGTTTGTGTCGCCGCAATAAGTGCCGATGGGTCGAAGCTCAGGTACGTTTCAGAGGGCGATGAAACTCTCAAAGAGGAATACATCTCTTCTAGGACAGAGCTTTCTATCTCGGCCAGCGGGTTATTTGCTTCCCCGCCCTTCAACCCGCACAAATTGATGCTTCCTAGGCCACACTATTCGCTGGGTAATTTATCAGTTTGGGGGGGCCTGGTTTCATGCTCAGGGTTTGACTAACCTTCCCTTCCTGCATCTCCATCTCTTCAGGTCCTCGTCCGAAGAGCAAGACTTGGTGACCTCTTCGTCTTCTCCTGCGTTTCCCTCGTTCCAGCAACCTCCTCCCACATCGCAGCAGTAGTTCCTACCGATGGTGGGGTGCCTTGCGCAGGCATTCGGGGGCATACAGTCAAACGCGATTTGTGGGCATCTATTTTTTGGCGCGACCTTCCAATCTTTGAGTTTGACCGACATTGTTTTCGAGCGCGGAGCACCAGTGTTTGTGAGTTGCGGGTTAGATCACTGTGGAAGGGAGAAACTGTCGGAGATAAGAGAAAGGAGGGGAACTGGAACAGGAGGCTGAGGTAGCCGCCGAGACAAGACCTTTTACAGCCCTGTAACGTGGCGGTGGCGGAGCAATGTAGGCGTTTTGCAATATTGAATGCCAAGACGCGGTTGCATAATCAGGCCACCACTCAGGTTGCTGACATGGTCGGGTTGACCAGGATGGCAGAGACATCCTATCAGTGGCATCTCTTTGGCGCCCGCAACTGGTCATAAATGATAGCTCGATTAGTGTGACGCCATGAGAGAACGTGATCTCGCTAGAGACAGATGGGTCTCGGCGCCTTGCCGGGGATACGTTTGGCTCTTGATTGAAGCGCTTGAAAATGTAAGGGCAACCAGGTTGAATGGTTCTTTCACAGCCGTTCAAGACATGTGTCTCTGTTGAGTCCTATGTCTTACTTAGCCAAGCCGTGGCATGAAATTGCAACAAAGCTGACGCCAACAAAGAAGCAACTATGAACCTATATGTTATAGGCTTCTCAGAAAGATAGTAATGGATCGCGGACAAGTATCCATGATACTGACTTTGTCTCTGCTCCTGTCAAGTCCGAGTTGTATACAATATCTTCCAATGGACTGAAACTATCCATGCCCTCCACCTCTCTTCTAGGATTGGTAGGATGTAGGAAGTGCTCCCAAGTATCATCGAGGATGATACCTGGACATCTAGATGAATCTACAGCTTGTGCTCAAGTGCTGCAAAGGTCCAGATTTGGGTTTGTAGTGGACTTTGTTAAAGTTCAAGAGATAGCCATCATTTTTTGAGGTGGTTGCACGCTGATAATAGATATCGTCGACTTTTAACGAATAGATATTTGATAAACCGTAAGCGTCCGGTTGTTTAACTGACAAAAGGCTGTTTTATCTTTGAATGAGCTACAAGGTCATTATGGAATACTGAGAGACGTTACGGGGGGGAGGTTACAGGGAAGGGAAGGGCAGGTTAAGGCAATTAAAGATAACACTTAAACGTAATTTATCAGAGACTTAAAGCTCTTAACATATATCAGAATTCCACCTAGAGATCTACGACAGTAATATTGGTAATTAGTAGCTCTGTGTCTAAACCTTTATTGCAATCTCAAATAGGCCTGCCTAGTTTGCTGCTACATTGTAACCATTATGCATTGCTTATAAGCCCTCTAAGCCACCACTGTCTCAGATTTCTCGCCCGGTCAGTTAGCTGTGTTGGTAATATGATCTGATGTATAGTTGCATAACCAATCATCCATCGAGAAACTACCCACACAGCAGAATGATCCTGGTCAGGAAACTGTCCTATCAGAGATAGCATGAAGTGCGGGGAGTCAGCATGCAGCTGAGAATGTCAACTTTCGTTACGAGACGCACGACAACCCTCAACCTTTCTCTAACATATCTGGGTATAGGTATTCTCAAAGTAGTGAAGTGGCCCTATATTCTCTTGACCTAGCGTACAAGGCTGAAGAGACTGTCGCGGGAGACTCGTCGAGCAAGATGAGCAGTGGTAATAAACGCGGCTATCAGCCAGACTTTGGTGCGTTCAACCTTGAGTTGCTTGAGAGCTGTACGGCTAACGAATCCAGGAGATGACGCCGGACTGGCCAAACGAAGCCGAGCACCAGATGCACCTCCACCAGACCATCAACTCTCCCTCGATGATTACACAGTAGGCTGGGTGTGTGCCCTCGATTTCGAAATGGCTGCCGCCGAAGGTATGCTCGAGAAAGTTCACCTTCGACCTGGACAACAAGACCCGAACGACCATAACTGCTACATCTTTGGCGAAGCCTGGGGCCACAATGTCGTGATTGCTTGCCTTCCCGATGGAATCTATGGAACCACTACTGCTGCCACAGTCGCAAAGGATATGTTGCGAACCTTCAAGTCACTCCGGTTTGGGCTTATGGTTGGCGTCGGCGGCGGAATACCTTCCAAAAGTCACGACATTCGACTGGGCGACATTGTAGTGAGCCGACCTTGGGCAACAAACGGTGGTATAGTTCAATACGATCTAGGCAAGGCGCTGCAAGAAGACGGGTTTCAGCGTGCCGGATCTCTCAATACCTCACCACAGGTACTCTTGACTGCTTTGAATCAACTTAGGGCTAAACACCTGATTGCCGAAAGTCGTGTTCCTGAGTTTCTGGAAGGCTTTCTCTCCAAGCTTCCTCGAAAGAAGAGGCCAGCATTCACCTGCCCTGGCACATCGAACGACCGCCTCTTCCTTGCAGACTATCCTCATAGCGATCCCGATATAGCCTGTGAGCAATGTGACCTTACTCAAACGGTCAGTCGAGAGGCTCGAGATGACACTGAACCCGTAATTCACTACGGGACTATTGCTTCGGGAAATCTAGTGATCAAGGATTCCAAGAAACGTGATCAGATTGGAAAAGACCTTGGGGCGTTGTGCGTTGAGATGGAAGCTGCTGGCCTACATGATTTTCCTTGTATTGTCATTCGTGGTATTTGCGACTATGCAGACTCCCATAAGAACAAAATCTGGCAGTTTTATGCAGCTACCGCGGCAGCAGCGTTTGCGAAGGAGTTTCTATCAGTCTTACCGCCGTCTCGGGTTCTTCAACACGATCCTATTCCCCAGCTAGTTTCAAGTAAGTAGGAACTGAGGCAGGGATTATAAAATGCAAGTTTTAACTCCATTCTTCGCAGTTGCCAGTAAAAGCCTCAACGTGTCAAAGCAACACCTTGATGTATCATTAGAGACTCTCGGCGAAAGCCGGCGCATCAAGTAATCAGCCTCTTCTTTTGCATGGGTATATACTAACAAATGCAAAGCAAAATTCTGGAGGACCGTCCCATAGACCTCTGTGTCGTTCACGAAGCATGCTATGATAGTGAGGATGTAGGAGGCAGCCCTAGGTGTGAGGCCAATACCCGGGTCCGCATCCAAGAAAGTATCAAGCAGTGGGCAAATGATGAAGAAGGAGAGTCCTTCTTCTGGCTTGTTGGCCCTGCGGGCACTGGCAAGTCCACACTTATTCGGTCTGTTGCCGACTCCTTCCATCAGGATGCACGACTAGTGGCCGGCTATTTCTTCAAGCGAGGTGAACAAGGTCGCAACGATACCAACCGGCTGTTTTCAACTTTGGCTATCCAGATGGCGGACGCCATTCCGTGCTTTAAAGACTGTCTTCGGGCCTCTATCGGCAACACTGATAAAGACTCCATCGACAAGAAGGGCTTAGAGTTCCAATTTATGAAGCTCATCAAAACACCTTTTCAGAGCCTGCCGCCTTCAAGAACCAACAAATCTCCCAGGATTATTGTTCTCGATGCCCTCGACGAGTGTGAGCGCCCCGAGAACCTCCCCCGAGTCCTGGCTTTTATTTCTGAGATCTGCAACAAGTCGACAACCTTGAATTTCCGTGTCCTCTTGGCCAGTCGGCCCGATCTTAGAATCATTAGTGCTATTGAGCCTCTGATACAGGATGGAATCGCCCGAAAGCTACAGCTACACAGGGTATTCTCTGAGGACACCAAAGATGACATAAGATTATACCTGAAGATGAACTTAATGCGGATCAAGAGGAAAGCGAACATACGACAAGACCCTTGGCCCAGTGTGGCGGAGGTAACCCACCTTGTCGAGCTCTCTACACATCCAGAGCCTCTATTCATCTATGCTGCAACTCTGCTACGATTCGTTTATGACGAGAACCACCTACAGAACCCCAAAAACCAGCTGAAGATTTGGATTAAGCAGTGCGAAAATAATGAGTCCCAGCTACATCAGATGTATAACCCGATCCTAGAGCAGATATTCGCTCTGGGAAAAGACACGGACTTCGACCAGCAGTTACAGTTCCTCGGAGTACTTGTCCTAACCGCCTTACCACTTTCTCTAGCTTCTCTCACGTCTCTCCTCGACCTGGACATAGACGACGTCAACTGGTGGCTTCCAACTCTGCATGCAGTACTAGATATCCCTTCCGACTCTCACAAACCTCTACGACTTCTCCACAAATCCTTTAGCGACTTTCTTCTAAGCGAAGAGAACCCCGGGCATGATCGATTTAGATTGGATGCACGAGAAGTACACGCTCTCTTAGCTGATAGGTGTATTCAGCTCATGGGAAGGCGACTGAAGCGAGATATCTGTGATCTTAGGAAACTTGATGTGACACCCCAAGATATCGACAAGAATTTATTAGACCGTTGCATACCCTTGGAACTGCAATATTCTTGTCGCTACTGGGTCTACCACTTACGAGCCAGTGGACGGATCGCTCGCAACCAGATTCTTGCATTCCTTCATCAGCATTTTCTTCACTGGCTTGAAGTGTCAGCTCTTCTGAGACAAACTTCGGATGCTTTAGAGGCCCTTCGAGATCTATCTGACCTAGTCAAGGTTTTTCCACATGATCCCCATACCCTTACCATGTTCTCGCCGTTACAAAACTCTTTCGAAAGCTCATCAGAACTGGTCGACTTTTTGAAAGATGCCACTAGAACCATTTCTAGCTTTGCGTGGATCATTGAGAATGCACCACTGCAAACGTATGCCTCCTTAATATTGTTCTCCCCTGTTGCAAGCCGAATACGACAGCAGTTCTGGGACCAACGTCTACCGCCCCATAGCCACATCGAGGGAGTCAAGTCTAAGTGGGATGCTCGTGTGCAAACTTTCGATGTTGGTAAACATGTACATAGCCTGGCATTCTCCCCAGACGGGAAATTGCTAGCTTCCGCCGATACGAAAGTGCGAGTATTCAACGCATCAACTGGCAACCATCTTATGACATTTGGGGCTGATATCGACCCTCAAAATGTGATTTTCTCTTACAACAGTCAGCTTTTAGCGGCAACCTATCCAGGCCGGGATGGGACTGTAAGGGTTTGGGAAAGAACTACCTGGAGAGAGGTGCAAACCATCAAGACCTCAGCCATCGTCTTCGCTGTTGCCTTCTCACCTGATGATGAGGTTTTGGCCTTGATATTAAACCACGATGACACTCAATCTAATAAGGCTTCAGTTGAGTTTTGGAGTGTTAGATCACGTGTACGTCAGAAAGCAATAGACTTTCACAGACAATTGGGTTCTGATTTTTGGAGGATGACTGCCATCTCACCCAGCCTTGAACAATTTGCATTTTGCTCTGCAAATGGTACAGTTGTACTTTGGAGTCTTGTTACTGGTACCGTACAGCATACATTCCCCGTTGACGGCTCGGAGGTGTTTGCCCTGGCGTTTTCTCCAAATGGTGGACTTCTCGTAGCCAAGTGCAGCAAAGCAATCTCCATCTGGGATACGACAACATACTCCCTCAAATTTACAAAGAAGAACTTTGAATACAGCAACAAACTTTGCTTTTGTCCCCATAATCAACTCCTGGCTTCAACAGCCTCTTCTACAGGGATCATCATTTGGGATCTGGCTACTGGACTCTCTTTCGATCTCGGGCTCACCAACAAAACAGCCTTTACTTTCTCCTCAGATGGTCAGCTTCTGGCGACGTCGTCATTGCGCGATGGTCTCACAGTTTGGGACGTCGCATGCCTATATCCTGAACATAATCAACCGCTGTTAGACGCTAATACTGTCGACAATATGACATTGGCTTTCTCACCTAATGGAAAGTTTTTTGTCTCACGTGCAGAACAGGGTACCATACAAATTCGGGACTCTCAAACAGGAAAGCCCGTAAGAGACCTCACGGAAGGGAGCTATCCTAAGTTTTTCCAGTTCTCACCGGATAGCAAGCGACTGGCTTGCTATTATTGGTCATCTGAACACTGGATATGGGACCTTGTGGGTGGCACAAAGGAACTGATGTCTGACAATTCGAAGTCAAAAAAAATGAGTTGCCCAGTCGCCTATTCTGCCAACAGTCAGCTTGCATCGGTCTGTTGGAATGACAACATATTGGACCTCTATGATACGACAAGTGGGAACTATCTATCTTCGTTGCAAGGCCACGTCGGTATGATTTATAGCATCGCTTTCTCGCCACGCGACAACCTCTTGGCGTCATCGTCAGAGTATGGCACTATTCAACTATGGGACACCATAACAAGAACATGCCAGTATGTAATTCAACATATCCGGGGCATTTTTCAGGGTACGCTGAAGTTTTCTCCCGACGGCAAGATATTAGCATACCACAATTGGGAACTTATACATTGGTGGGACGTCGTTACTGGTTCTCACCAACACATGCTTAAAGCCAGACTCGAAACCGGGCACGGGAAATTTCAAGAGCATAGCTTCTCGCGAAACTCACTCTTACTAGCGGTGTCTGTTCTTATGAGACGCCAGATAGATGAGGAGGTTAGACTGTACGACGTCAAGTCAGCCAAACATCAATCTACACTCATTGGACATTCGAGACGCGCCTTAGAGATTATCTTTTCGCCCGACAGCTCAAAAGTAGCTGTGGCATCATCCGATCGAAGAGTACGACTGTGGGATGCAACGACATGCACACTTCTGTACATCTTCGATATCTACACTGACGTACCCAAGATGACCAGGTTCTCTGGTGATGGATCCATCATAGCGGTAGCCTCAAGGGACAAGGCGATTAGATTATGGCACGTAATGACAGGCGAGTTTCTTCAAATGATTTATCACGAGGAAGGGTTCATACAGGAGCTCGAGGTCTTGGCCAATGAGATTATCGTATCCGCAACTGACAAAGAGCCTGACAAGTTATGGGACCCTTGGCGCACGCAAACTTTCAAACTGTCCAACCAGTCTTACCCTCTATCAGCTGCTAGTCACGGCTACATCCCAGAACGGTTCTATTCTGAAGTTAGTCTTGATTTGGATGAGTGCTGGGTTATGAGGGGTTATGAGAAAGTAATTTATATTCCTGTCGAATACCGACCAGTGATTCATAAAGCTCGACATAGAATAGGTAAATGGATTGGAAGAGGGCTTGTGCTATGCATTCTTTGCTCAACGAGTAAAGTAATTTATCTTAGACTTTCATAGGTGTTCATGCGTTCACTGGAGGTGTATGCCAACAGACACTTTAATAAATACATGGAATTCATCATCTTCTTAATTTATGCTGCTACATCATCATGTACTCACTCCTCGCTTAACCAAGCAGCAATCAAACAACGCTTCCACCCAGTAGTATATACAAGAAAGTCGTCAACACGCTACTCATCACGGTAAAAACATGGTTACTTGCGGTAAGTGTTCCAAGCAGAATGCATGCGAGTCTTCTGACCAGGAGTAAACTCCTCATAGCAAACACTAGCAAAGGTTAGCATTAAATCCATCAACCATTCCAGGAAAACTTACTCATCAGAATAATCCATGTAGTTGTGGATAGGGTCATCACCAGGCTGGTTAGGGCAAGTGTCCATCCTAGCAGGGCATCCACTCGTCTGTCTAGCCTGAGCAGGGGTATCGGCAACAAGATCTCCACCGTTGCAACCATCCTGGAAAGTGTGGAAAAGGTTGAACCAGTGACCAACTTCGTGGACGGCAGTTCCTCCCAAGTTGTAAGGAGCAGCAGTACCACCGGGAACAGTCTCGGCGACAATGACACAACCGTCACGGATAAAGGTCGAAGATCCGGTGGAGACATTAGGCTCGGGGAAGAAGCAGTATCCAAGAGCCTCCATGCCGTCAAGCTTGGCGACGTCAGTGAAGTACAAGTTGAGAGTCTTGTAGTCTCCTTGACGAAGCTGACGCTTCATGGCAACTTCACCGCTGCCGGAAGCCCAGTTAGCGTTGGTGGTGAAGGTTGTGTCGACGAGTCTGAACTGAACATCTGAAGGTCCATAAGCATCGTTCAAAGCCTTGAGTTGGGCAGTGAGCTTGGCCTTGGAGATGTACTTGGAGGAAGAGGAGGAGACGACGTGGAAGTAGGTGTCGACTGTGATGGAAGCAGCAGCGACTTTGGAGACAGACTCGATCTTCTTCAGGTTCTGAGCATGCTGGACTTGTTCGGCTGTGGGGTCGGCGATGGCACAGCGAGGAGGAAGGGCTCGGCCAGTGAGGCCAGCGAGGGTGTTGCCGAAGAAGAGAGCGAGAGCGAGCTTGGAAACCATGATTGTGATTGAAGATGAGATGATGAGGATATGGATTACAATGTGAGTCTACACCTCATATTTATGCTGATATCTTCAATGAAGCGCAATCATCTATTCCGCTGTCTCTTGGCGATCGTTTCCGCATATGCGATATCTCCGTTGACTCTGATCAAAGGTTCATCCCATCATGGCATAAAGCATAGTCCTTATCTCCCCATAATAGAAGCTAGATTGAACAGCTCCATTATGAAGCCTGTTGACCTGCCGTATTGTGTACTTTTCTACCCGAGTCTATGCTGCATGTACTCTAGTGTAAAACAGCGTACCCCTGTACCTTCTGTTCCTGGCAGTGTGCGCCGTACGAGAAAGCTGGAGTCATGCGGACAACTTGTTATTGTTCAGACGTGATTGGTGCGTTAACCCTAGTTATTCCCCTGTTAGTCGCATCAAGCATTATCGCCAAGTTGCAACTACCGACGAGAGATATGGGGAACCTTTGTTAAAGTTAAGTAATAACGCGATGTCTCGATGTCAGGGATAGGGCTTGGCGTCGGCCGGTCCCGACTACGCGAGTCAGGCTTAATCACGTGCGATAAGATAACCCAGCCGTAGGGTAAGTTGAATAACCTTGAATATTGCAGACTGCGAGGAGATATCAATTGCCGGTAACTAAAATACAGTAGACGCCATATTCTATTAAGCAGCGGATTAGCTTTTGATTGAAGAATACAAATTATCTAACCGAGAATTGTTTGAAGAGGTGTACGCTGCACGCTGGTGTTTTTCAATATAACATAAAATTAAACTCCTATCAAGCGCGTGACTAAATTTTGATTACTCATGAAATTGGAAATCGTATTCACAGCAGTTATGTCATTTAACTGCTTTGATCTTTATTACCCTTTAGCTTTAGTATTATTCTCTAGGCTCTTAATCTCCCATCTGTACCTTCCTTATTTAAATGCCCTACTGATCCTCCATGATAGGCCTACACAGTCCTACCTCGGCACCCCCGGCATTAAATCGGAGATTGATGTTCTTATCGATAAGCAGTGCTTATCCTTAGCGCCGAGCAACAGCTGATCGGCCTACAAGATAATAGATAATACGCTGGCTCTTATAAATAACGACACACAGTGAAACCCACACAGCTTCTTTAAGGTACTGTTATCAACCGTTCAGAGAGATGGGCAGGTCATGCGAAAGTATGATAAGCATGTACGGGGGCAGTGCCTAAAACTCCGGGTCATAGAATGTAGTCTTAGGAACGTTGCTCTCTATAGGAAGTCGGTATGTTCTTTCAAACGGTCACTCATCGCGGTCTAGAGTAACCGGCAGCTCAAATGGCCATCTTTAACTTGAGTTTATCCTGCTCTATAATCTCGTCTTTCTTGGCGACAAGTTCCTCCATATCCCATGGACAGCTTACATATCGTCCTCCAAGCCAATCTCTGCGTTCAGAAGCCAACCATGCGATTGTATCACCAGCTATATCAGGATGATGAGGAAGTGCGTTCCTAACTGCTTCGGGTGCTCCCTCAGTGATCTTTGTTTTGATCGCGCCCGGATTCACACAGAAGGCCAAAAGTCCTTGTTCTCCATACTCAACTTGCAACGACTCGGTCCACCGTAGCACTGCAAGCTTTGAACTTCGATAACTTCCGCTGCCGGGACGAACACTCAACGCGCCTGAAGAGGATACGTTGATCATAATACAGGAACCTCCAGACTTGTCATAGCTTGATAATTGCATTGGGAGGAATGTACGTGCCATGTTGAATAGTCCTCGAATGTTGACTTCCCATGTTTGCCAGTATACGTCCGGATCTGAGTCGAGGAATGGTTTGTATGGCTCCATGTGCGCAGCATTGTTCACAAGAATGTCCAATCGGCCGCTAAACTCTTCTGTTACAGATTCATACATCTCTTTGACGCTATCCTTACTTCCGATGTCAACCTTGTAGCCGAGCACCACGGGCTCGGGACGATTGGCCTCCGTTGCGGCTGACTTCAACTTAGAGATGAGTTCATCAGCTATGCCGTGCAGATCGACGCATGCTATAACAGATGCTCCAGCTCGTGCAAAAGCGGTAGCAGTTGCAAAGCCAACTCCGTCCTCCCAAGCCGCGCCAGTAACGAGGACATGCTTGCCGACTAAGTCCAGGTTTAAAGGCGAGATATAGTCGTAAGACGTGGAATGGTGGGTAAGTATATAGTCGGCGCCAGCGGGGAGTCTCCTTACGGTTGACATAATGGAGTGATATTACTAGGTAGTAGGTGGAAACTTGAAGCTAAATGAGATCGGGGGTCTACCTCTCGGAAGCTGCGGGATTTATGCCTCGGTAATGTGCCGATAGCGGAGGTTGATGCTTATTAAATGTGGGGGAGGTTGGATTTAACACTATAACGAGAGTGACATATGCTGCTAAACCCTCCATATGGGAGATGGATGAGAGTCGCTGTAATAGTCATGAAGGATCTCAATCTCTTTAAGCCAAAAAGGTACAATTCTTTCGTCCTTTGAGGCTTGACGGTCAAGTTCTACATGGCATCAATCTTCCGGTTCAGTTCAGTCAGCCTGTTGCTTTTGTTGGTATCTCTGGCTGTGGCAGAGAGTACAATGATTACCAAGATGGAACATCCAAAGAACCAGGACATGACCATGATCATCTTATCCTGGATGACAAGAACCTGGATGAGATGAACTTTTGGGAATTCCGTGAGGAAGTCGCTCTCGTTCAACACGAGCCCAAGCTCTATCTAGGCTCCATTCGTGAGAACATCGTCATGGGTGTCCCCAACGAAGACTCCTCATTAGTATCTGGAGACGTCATCATACAAGCCTGTCGCTCCGCCAATGCCTGGTATTTCATCTGTTCCTTTCCAGAGGGCCTCAACGCTCCCTACGAAGCCAACGGTCTTCAACTCTCAAGCGACCAACGCCAACGCATTGCGATTGACGTCTGATTCTACTCGTCGAGTCAACTAGCGCTTTAGACACACACCCTGGGCGAGCAGTCCAAAATGCATTGAATGAAGCCGTCAAGATGGGCGACAAACCACTATTGCTGTAGCTCATCGACTGTCAACCGGCCGTCACGCTGACATGATTTGTGTTTTCCAGAACGGCAAGTTTCTGGTGACGCGAACGCATGGTGAGTTGTTGGCGAAGAGCGACATATACAAGAAGATGCGTGAGGCGCAGAAAATCGAACATTGATGCGGGTAGCTGGGGATTCACATTCATCTACTTCACTTCTTGTGTTATCCATTTTTAGAAATTATTAGAGTTAGACTATTGGAAGGTAGTTCCATTTAATACACCATTTAGCAGTGTCTAAAGCTGTTCATCTTTGATCGTGATTTCTACAATTTTCTATATCATTCTCTAGAAGAGAGTAATCTCATAAAAGACAGTCTCTTTTACTTGACTGGCATTTAATGACAGCCTTGGCAGACTAGAGCTAAAAAGGTCGCGCCTTTGGGTGACATTGACAAGCCACGCCCTACCATTGACATCCATGATATCCACTTTTGGAAAACACCAGAACAACACCATAGCTTTTGCGATGTATAAGAGCAGGGAACCATCATAGAATGAACCTCGTCAAACTACCCTAGCACATCAATCAATTTCATGATGACCTACGACAAGTCCTTCACTCTACGAACTCACCGACCCGGTGACATGGGCTACATAACCCACCGCCACGGAGCAATCTACGCAAAAGAATATAACTTCGACTACCGCTTCGAATCACTCATATCAAGAATCACGGCCGACTTTCTTGACAACTTCAATCCAGCTCTCGAATGCTGCTGGATCGCCGAAAAAGACGGTGAATTCCTTGGCTCCATCATGCTAGTTCAGGACAAGAAGCCCAAGACGGCCAAACTGAGACTATTGCTGGTGGAAGAGAGCGCTAGAGGTCTTGGAGTTGGGACGGCGTTGATACAAGCGTGTATTGATTTTGCCAGGGAGGTTGGATACGAGGCTGTTGATCTTTGGACGCAGAGTGTACTAGAGGGGGCAAGGAGATTATATGCTAAGGCGGGATTTGAGAGGATTGAGACACAGCCGCATTGTGATTGGGGAGTTGATGTGGTGGGGGAATTTTGGAGTATGAAGTTGTGAAAAGCAATATCATCGACGGCTTGGCTGAAAGTCTAGACCAGGGCCGGTGGAATATCAATTGCATGGCATGTTGCCAAAAGCATAGAGAGATGGTCAAACCGGGTTGAAGAGCTGAGTCAAGTTAATAAGAGCGGTAATATAGCCCATGGGTAGTAAAGGTAGTTGAGACATGGCTGCAGAGAGTTTATCCCGTGAAGAATAGTTAAATGCTAAGTGCCGAGAAAAAAGCAAAGGGAACGTTCTCACCAATCGCGTGGACCTATTGTGAGACCCGTCAAAAACTATTGGATTGCCCAGCATATCCCGCTATGTGCCGCGATATCATGACTCGTTCCTGAATCTAGACTTGTCGAATAAACCTCGGCTATAGAATTCTACATGGGTGTTGGACGAACTGGACACGGCTCAACAACTCATTACAAATACCCACTGAACATATCATCCGAGTCTCCATCCAGAACAGGTCGAGACTGTTCAGGGAAACACGGACATAAATTACTCTCGGTAAGGCTCAGCTGATGGAGAAAGGTCGGGAAATACGAGGGCGGGAGCGGATGCGGAAGCGGGCCGGTAACATCAGTGGGCCTGATCAGAGCGTTAATAGCCGTTTACAGGGATCGTCAACCGCGTAGAATCATATCATCCGTCCACTTCGGATCCGCAGTGTGATGTGCTGTTTCCAAGAGTTTAGGGTAGATATCCTGTTCTGTTTGTTGGGTTGTTGATGTTTGTAGGAAGCTGGAATAAGCTCATCGTAAATGCAAGTAATCGACTTGGCAGTTGGCTCAATACCTCAACAACCGGTTCAACATCAGACTATCATTTTTACTCCAGGATTGAAGCTTCAGAGAGACTGAAGCTCTCAACTCCATACCGTGATCTGAGAACAGTGAACTTTGTCTAAACCTGCTTCTGTTGTTCAGGCGTCTCCTGACAAGCACATTAATCCCGGCGGCAAATCTGTCCCCTCCAACCAATCACTCGTAGCCATCCCATTTACATCCAACCCCTTGTACAACCGTGCCTCACAAACACTTTTCGCCTTCGCCTAAAATTCAGCTTAGAGATTACCCAGTTCTTGGCACGAGATCAGAACGATGCATAATCATGATTCATCCTCAAATTTCAGCATTAACTGAAAGCAGGTTTTGATCAACACCGACCTCGTTTTCAAGGCTCAATTCATGTTTGCGAAAATAAGGCCTCCCACGTTGACTACTGCTGTATAACCACCTCATCACACCGAGCCCCAACCCATTGATTTTCTTTGTCTCGAGGTCGCATAAGTGCAAGCCACATTGTGTTCACCGTTCAAAGATCATCGTCGTGGCTTTCAACTACTGTAAACTACTGTGATAATATCCTGTACGCCCAACACGAACAGCCATGATATGTAGATCTTGGTGTTGTTCAATCTAGCATCAATCCATCATGTTTATCCTTTCGGCAGTGATCATCGGAGATATTTCAATAGCGTAAACCAAAGGTGGCTTGGCTGTGTCTGTCCAATTGGACGCCATTGTTCCTAACGTCTCCTCCTCCCAGGGGACGTGGTCCAATAGTTGGCTCAACAAACCCTTGTCAACCTAGAGAGACGAATGGCCCCTGCTACTCTCGTTGATTTACAGGTGCACTCTCCGTAGCTGAACGGAAGCTTCATTCAACAAAGAAGGTGACTTTGCAGATCAAATCGGTCAGGCACTCGGAGAGCACAAGAGCAGTTACTTTTACAGGATTTGAAGATATTATCGTGTGGCTTTTGTGCGACAGGGATGTAAGAGATTGTCATTGAACAAAAGGATTGATATTATTGGATATTATCGTTCTTGTCTTGTATGCATGTCTTGGCCGTTGGGCATGTTTTGTTTTACTGCGCTGCACACATGGCCGATTATCCGCGGGTCGGGGAGAAAGAAAACGACAAGACCTTCTCCACCAAACTTTAGTCGTACAGTACCTCTCGTGTCTCGGGTTTTATTGTACTCCGAGGTCCACTATGTTTTAGTTCACCTAGGCACTTTCTAGGCCGAGACACTCACTAGCGAGAAGAAAAGACCGCTAAAGTAGCCGGTAACTTAATTACCTGCAAGCGTAACGGTAATTGCAACGTTCATGCTTTCGTCAGCCTTATTTATGAGAGTTAATGTTGTACCTGTAAGCAGGCATAATAATGCAATAAAAACAGCATCGATCATCGCTGCAAAGCCACGAATATCGGATCTCAGATTTGCCGACGCTTTTCTGGGACCAATTGCAGCAATCTCGTGTTTGCTCCGGACCATCGGATGCAGCGCCTCTGCCGATCGTTGCATATTGCCAAACGGAAAGTCTACACACTCGTAGTTACATTAACAGGAACAGGGTGATTGCTTTAGGTAAAAGGAGTGGATCTTCGTATTAGAAAAAAGAAAGCATCAGGTCAGAACAGACATTACAGTTACATTTCAGTTCGAAAAAGAAACATGTCAGGCGAAAAAAGAAATGTTACTCCACGATACTGCATGCCCCATAAAAGAAACACTCAACAAGTGGACAAGCTAATTTCACTAGGCCTCGACTTCTTGGCCTGCAAGTAATAGAGGGGCAAGCGACTTCCGTGGTGTAGAGCGGATGTCGTTGACGACGTGGCTAGCCAGGGGTGACCCTTGTGTCGCACAGGCTCAATCCACTACACGACATTCAAACGGTCCTCTGTAGTGTTTTTCAGCTGCTGTGTTGCACATGGAATGTCATATATCAAGAATTACTTGGCAATCTAGCAGCCTCATCGAGGAAACGGACTTGGCTGTTGGAGAAACAGGCAATTATGACGACCATCCGGAGGGAAAGTCCCGATAGGAAATCAAGGCATGATGTGAGACGGGCTGCTTTGAGGCTCTGAGGCTTAACTCCTACGGGCGTTTATTCGACTAATGGCTTAAGCGGGCGTTTATCGTGCCCGCTTCTCAAACAAAGCCACGGAGGTATCCGTGTTACATTAAAGTTTAACAACTAATAAACTAATGTTTGTTTATAGTGCAGAGTAGTAATGGATGTGTCACTAGCATACCCCAAAGAACATAGTAGTAATCGGTAGTTACACCAAAGCATAATGCATCCCGGTCAATAGAGCATGGACGATATGATCTGAGTGATTGTCATGGGGTTTCCCGCCCAGTTGTAGATCATCAACAGGGGGGAGGGTACGAGGTCCACAGATCACTCTGATCCTAGGTTCAGCTGAATCTTGTTGAGAATCGTGAGATGATCAAGCCCGAGGAAACAATGCGAGGCACAAGGAGGAAACAAGAAAGTGGCTGGTCATCTCAAGTATAAAGACCCATCAATCCTCCCTCCAAATCTCAATTCCTCATCAGCAATCAACAGCATCTTCCAACAGCATCTTCAACACTCTCAACTCTTTTCCCAAAACCCCAAACATCAACAACTCCATCAAAATGCAGTTCTCTACTCTCGCCTCCGTCCTCACCATGGCCGTCGCCGCCATCGCCGCTCCCGCCGACACCCTCGAGGCTCGCACTGGCGGCGGCAACAACGCTGTCTGCTCTGCCCAGAACAACCAGGTCTGCTGCAACGGTCTCCTGAGCTGTGCTATCCAGGTCCTCGGCAGCAACTGCAACGGTAACTCTTACTGCTGCAAGACTGACGCCCCTGTTGTAAGTTCCCTGCTCATCTTTCTACATATAATGGCATCTAACATTCTCAGGGCGCTCTCATCAACGTTGCTCTTCTCAACTGTGTTAGCCTCCTCTAGAGGATACAACACCATCGCCAGACTTGAGCTTCTCTCAATATGGATGAAGGATTACTAGGATTGCTGGATGGGTTGATTGGTTGGATAATTGGGAACATGGTGTTGAGGATACTGACGGGGAAGGCCTTGCTAGCTACTCCGTGTCAATGGGCTTTGACTGTTGATCATGTATTCACTTCTATGACAAATCACTAGTTCAATACATATTGGGGTTATATATATAACATTTGCAACTGTGCCATCTCAATTAATATTTCTGAGTATGCGCCTCTGACCTTTCCAAACCTCTCCCCTCTCACAGTCGTCAAGTGAATATTCTCGATGGCGTTTGGTGAAGTTCAACTCAACTCTCATCCGATGTCACACTGAAACAGTTGCCGTCAATACTCCATTATTTGTTCATAAGCGCCGGATGTCTCGGCTCTGTCGGAACTCACCCGAAGTCTATTCCCAACCATCAAGCATAATCCATGCAATTCTATTAACTTCCACTACAGCAATAAATGCACATTCTGAAAACTAGTTAAATCATACCCATGCTCAAACAAATCATTCCAAGCCGTATCAATAGTCGGCGTAGGATACTCCGGTCTAACCGGATTCTGACTCTTGACTCCAAACCACGACATAAACTCCGTATCAATCTCCCCTTCAGCATACGAACTATTATCGAATATCGCCAGTGTCGCGTTTCCTAACCGTCGAATAATTTGTGTGCTGCGTTCCCCGACTGTCTTGCCGTGTGAGATCTTGGAAACTAGTCGTACACATGTCTCAATATTGGACTCGACTACTTCTCGGGTTAATTCGTGGCGGACGACTGAACTTGCGCGGATGGAATACAGCATCGTGACAGCTGCCATGAACAGCGAATCAAGGGCAACAAAGGTGTAGATGATTTTGTTTTTGGCGTAGAGCGCATTGTAGCAGCTTATTAAGCTGATCGAAGAATCAGCGCACAGCCGAATCGCATCGGCGCTGCTGACAGGTGACGCGTGAGAGGGTCGGTGAAGATTAATAACAGCTTGGTGATACGCAATCTGAAACCACTCGGGAGTTTGGTACATTGACAGCGGAGCGAGATATCTCGGAGCGGACAAAAGCCACGCGTTAAGTCGAGTATAGTGTTGTTGCCGGATGGCGTCCAGATTGGAGGATTCTAGATTTGCGCCGCCTGCTGAATGGAGAGCTGAGTAAATTCCTCCGTTAATTTGACGAAGTTCCACGATGTGACGAAAGGCTGACATGTCTCGGACGTCTGGGAGGATATTGGGAATGGCGCGGTCAGATGGGCCTGCGATTTGTTCGTCGGAGAGGACCAGAGGGAGAGGAATGGTGATATCGGCGTCTTGGATACCCAAAGGTCGACCCAGAGAGATAGACACACTTCGATCCATCGTGTAAATACTCCAGAATAGTCTCTTTCGCATCTCAGCGTCTAGGAGCGACCTGTTTGCTAGACTTTCCTCTCTGTGCATGTCGATACCAACCGCAAGTCTCAAAGCCATACCGACGGTATACCACAAATTGACAGACTGCGGTTCATTGCTTCCAAACAGACAAAGCAGAGATAAACATCGAATGCAGTCAATGTCCTCAGCCGCAAGAACACAATCAAGATCTCTGGCCGCCGCCTCAAAGAAATACTCGTGAGAAACAGGTGCATCAGAGCTGATGCGCGCTTTCTCAGAAGCTCCTATCGCAAGAACCATATGGACCTCAAAAGCGGACAATTTGTCTCTTACTTGTCCGTTGCAGTACGGTATGTAATGCTGTTCCATGAAAGTCGGTCGATGAAGAACAGGATACTGCGGCCATCGCCGATCAAAAAACACATCAATCAGGGCAAGACCATCTCGATGAAGGTTGAATGTGTTCGATGTGGTAGTCGGAGGCGTATCACTAGCCGAAAGCCCATTCCACAATTGCCACGCGCCGCTTTTGAAGCCAGATTCCGAATTGCGAAACGTGGGAAGAAGCATGCGGCCGACGTAGCCTCTTTCGAGACTGGCTACTGAGCCATCAGGTTCATGACGCGCCTGTGATAGCGCCTCTGAGGGAAGTCTGGATTGCATGGACAGCCGCGTTTGAAGCTCATTGACGCGATCTTTGAGTCGTTCCACTTGTCCTCGGAGATGGTCGCACTCGCATTCCCTATCTGGTCTTACGACGAGACGGTCTGAAGGTACACAAGGGACATTGGCAGCAGCACAAGCACCGCAAATTGGATGTCTGCCGTCACACTGTCACCACGTCAGTCACCACTTCCATCCTTCCGTCGTAGCACGTTACCTTTTGTTTCCTGCGTCGACATCTTTGGCACGCTGCAGATATCCGTTTCAGGCCATGACGCGGCGACTTTATCCTATCAGCCGTATCTGAATGAGTATCATAGCCTGTCGAGACATTTTCGAATACTGCTGGGAGTTCTCCGTCGTCTGTGGCGGACATTTTGGTTGTCGTTGGCGGTATGGATGTGTTTATGAGATGAAGCCGAGAATTGGATCAATGCCTGATGCGATGCGATAAGACTTATCGATAAGATGGTCAATCACCGATTTAATGCCGGAGCTGCCGAAGTGGGTCTTTTCGGTCCTATCATGACGCATTAGTGAGGCATTCAATTGAGGAAGGTACGGACAAACGGATAACAATGATTGATGACTTGATAAAGAATTTCAAAGGTACTGGGGTGAAAGACAGTATAGATTTGATTTTATACAGTTTATAATGCCACAGTTAAAAGCTAGTATGTCTTATTGTTATAGTACTTAAGTGTAATAAATTCCAATTTTCATTGCGTAGGTAATACATGTAGTCCCCATGTTTACACAGCGCGTGTTGAAATCCTGTATGTCTAAGATTCAAGTTAAGGATGTAGTAGCCAGATGTTCTAACCCACTCTCTCAGTTATTAACAGAGGTTATTTCTCTGCAGTTTATGTAGCGTTCAATGATAATTAAACTTACCCTACGCTGTGAAAAGTAACCTGTAGCACGTGATCCGTTAGCTGACTTGCGGAACCGGAACCGATCAACGCCAAGCTTCTTTGGTCCCCGGTGTCTTGTTATCCCTGACCCCCTGACAAGGTCCTACATTTGTACTTGTACTTGTTGTCTCTTTTCTCCTCGTTTTCAACCCCGCAGATCGGAAACATGGCAGTAAACAATTACAATCTTGGAATTGTGATTTGCTGCTGGATGGATTAGTCAGTTCAATATGACGGGCGCTTAATATCTTCAGCCTGATTTGGCGCCCGAAGATTCAGCCTATTCCATTACCTTTTGCTCATCTTACCTTTTCCTGCGACTAACGACGTGTTGACTATGGCAACTGGACTCGAGGCCCTGGGCGCTGCCAGCGCAGTGATACAACTCGTATCATTCTCCACCAGCGTCATCTCAAAGGCGATCGACGTCTACCAAGGCAGGCCATTGTCTGATGGTAGCGTGGAAGAGTACGCTGAGCAACTTCAAAATGCTGTCGCTCAAGTTGAGCTGTGCTGCCAAGGTGCAAATATGCAGCACTCGGTCCATGAGCGTAAGATCACAGAGATTGCCAAAAAGTGTCAGAAGTCTGCTCGGGAACTTCAAGGTGAAGTGAGCTCTTTAAGCAGCACACGCCAGAGTGGCAAAGCTTGGAATGCTCTCAGTTCAGCAATAAAAGCCAGGTATCACCAGAACAAGCTACGTGATCTGGAAGGAACTCTTCGAAAGCAAAAGGAGGTTTTGGAAACTCAACTTCTCGCGTATATATGGTAAAAACACTGTCACATTATTCAGAATCACCACTGACCGACAACAGCACCCAAACTCAAGCCGTAGCCTTGACACAGAAAAAAGAGTTCCAAGCTCTTTCGATTCATGTTCAACACCTCGTTGGACAGATCGCCGCGGGTAATACGAATCTTGAAAGTTGTGTCCAGGCTGAACACGCCGAAACTCGTGCCCACCTCGCGAAGGAAATGAGAGATACAGGAGGGAAGGTCACTTCTGAGATAGCTACAGCTAGCCAAAGAACAAGGTTCCTCGACAGCCTGAAGTCTGACAGGATGAATCAACGTTACAACGATATCACCGATCCGGAAGCGGCAACATACCAGCGCATATTTGCCGCCTATGATGAGGCTTGCGACGACTTGTCTGAGCCGATTCGGACTCAGATGGAGTTGACCTCAAATCACAGTGACCTTGCCGATATTGACAGAGGGCTAGACCAATTGGCTAGTTGGTTACAGACTAGCGACCCTCTATTCTGGATCAGCGGAAAGCCAGGGTCGGGGAAAAGTACGTTCATGAAGACTGTCGTCAACAGTAGTTCTGTCAAAATGCTGTTGGAACGCTGGGATCCACGAGCGGAGATTATCTCCCACTTCTTTTGGAAGTTCGGTTCCGAACCACAGAGCTCCGTTAAAGGTCTCCTGTGTACTCTCAGTTACCAGATTTTGCTACGTCACAAGGACCTTCTTACCTCTATCCCCAATTTCCAAGATTCGATCATCTCCAAGTCGTCATATTACGACTGGTCACTTGGAGAAGCAAAGAACCTTCTTTTGCACTTGTTGAACAGCAGTGACAAATACTTCTGCATATTCATTGACGGACTTGACGAGGTCAATGATGAGGAGGGTTCTGAGGCTATCCTGAATATCATTTCCACACTCCCTGAACAACAACATGTAAAGGTCTGTGTGAGCAGTCGTCCTGAACATCAATTGCAACTAGGATTAACGGCTCTCCATGCATCAAGTATCAAGATGGAATGGTTTACGGCTTGCGATATGCAGTTGTATGCTGAAAAAGAACTGGAACCACTTAAGTCCTCCAGAATGATTCATCCAACAGATTATACTAAACTTGTCTCCAGACTTGTCGAGAAAGCTAGTGGCGTGTTTCTCTGGCTATGTCTTGCAACCCGCAGTATCAAGGACGGAGCGAAGAATGGAGACTCCTCGCCTGAGCTCTACTCAAGACTAGAGCAACTTCCTGGCCAGCTTGAGGATCTGTACACCGATATGTGGAATAGGCTGAATCATAACATGTCTATATACAAGGAGGTAGCAGCATCAATCTTCCGCTGTGTGATCGAAGCACACGGGTTGATGTCTCTTATTTATGGAGGTCGTGTAACATTCCTTCGCCTCATTTTCCCGACGACAGTCTCAGTCGGCTATGCCGTTGATCAAGACTTCGCGAAGAAGTTCGCACAGGCGGCTGAAAATCCTGTGGCTTTGGACCCACTAGTCTTATGCAAAAGGATAGAGGATATGATCATGATTCGCTCCGCAGGATTGCTGGAGGTAGAAAGGTCTGCGCTACCCTCGGAAATGGATATTCCAAGCGGCTTGGAGTTAAGTGAATGTGAGCGGATGATTCGATTCATTCATCGCACTGCCTACGAATTTTTCGTCAGTACAGAAGCCGGGAAGGCGATCCTCAAGCACAGTAAAAGTACCTCTCTGGATCTGCGGATAAAGATGCTGGACAGCAGTGTGTGTTTGGCGCAGTTGGTATCGACGAAGGGCACATATTTCGTTGACTGTGTAATGCTTGTGTTACAAGTTTGTCAAGCTATAAAACGGTACGACTCAGACCTGACAAAGAAAGCCCAGTATGAACAACATGTTATTGCAATTTTCACCAGGCTCGAAAAAGTATACAACTATGGATATGCCAAGATTGGTAAGATACATCCAGTTGAATTTGGGTATTCATCTTTTCTTGGTCTGACAGCCCAGTTGAGATGCTTTGACGATTTCACCGCATCACACGCTAAAAAGATTGCTTCATCGACAGCTGTCGAAGATATATGGCGGGCAGTATGGAACAGAAACTTCCCACCAACCGAGGATGATCTAACGTCATCGATGAGCCTCATCAAGGACACATCAACTTTCAACTCAAACTGGCATCATAATTGTGACTATGCTCCCAACATTTATGATAAAGATGCTCCAATCATCTGGACACACACACCATTCACAAGGTTACTTGCAGAGGGTCTTTCTCTTGTTACCTGGATAGACGCAGTTTCCAAATTGGGCGAGAAACCCATCAGCGAAACGGCACTGTCTACCTTTCTCGATCTATTGCTGAATGCAGCCTCGAATTTAACGAATTGGGATGACCATGTGATTATTATTAGTCAATACTTTCCTACAAAGAGGGCCTTCCTCGCCATCCCTCGCGTGTCAAACCTCGATATATACATCACCTTATGCCAAGCTACACAGGATGAGCCTATTCCAGAGAATCCAGACCTTGGATGGGTATTCTATCATCAAGTGCCAATCAGGTTTATTTTTCAGAAGGTGGTCCGAGATCTTACGCCCAGAGTCGGCATCCCGTCGTCTCTAACCGATAAACTTGACGAGATCTTGCAATCGCGCCAAGATTTATCACCTTGGACTCAACTTCTGATCAGGTTGAAAGGGCATGAGGCTGTGACTTGTTATCAAACTGTATCAAAAGCACGATTTAATGTTTTTAACAGCATGCTGTTTACCAGATCCTCGTGCGGAGATTTATTTCCAGTGGAACTAGAAGAAGAGATATCCTCTCTAATAAGGGATCCCATAGCAACTAAGGTCATGCCTTTACAACTGGCATTCGATAGCCTAGCGCAGCTAAACCACAGCCTTTGTGTTAATGCACATGCCGAGATGCCCAGGGATTTTGAAAGCGCTTTAGTCTTTTCCATGGAACGTAGGACTTTGATAAAGCATCACTAGCTTCACGCAATAATTTCAAGCATTACAAAGGATATTGCCTTATCATAAAAGCTGCAAAAGAACATACGGACTTCCTATAGAAATTAAAGTGTTCCTCCATGTCCATAAGGTTATTTGAAATCTCGGTATCATGTGCACCAAGCTATTGAACTTTCGATCAATAATACTCCAAGACAAAACGGCACGTGGCAATTTCACTAGTGTTCAATTTAAGGCACCGCTTTGCATCGATACTCGACCACGAGATCGGGCAATTACCTCCCATAGTGACGCGTCCGGCCCGGTCAACAAACAATCGATATAAACGGTATAGAACAGGACCACTTGATCTCCAAGCCTATAATGTCCGCTAATCTACCAATGGCCCGCGTCCCGATATCGCGAAGCGAGTGGCTTAGCGTGGACCGCACTAAGGGAAATATCTGTCCCAAAAACATACCGGAAATAGCCTAGTCTTATCATCCTTTCCCCGGATTCCCAACGCCTATCATGTTACCTGTTTCGTGATAGCCTTTGCCCAGATATAACTCCCTCAGTCTATTAAAGCGTCCTGTACATCTTGTCTTCTCTTCAGAAGTCGTCAATACCGATCATCATGTCTCCTAAAGCAAAATCCATCTATCGAACCGAGAGCTCTCGCCAGGGAATTATCCAAGATGTTTCAACTCCTCAACTACGAAAGAACAGATCCTTCATCTCGGTCCTGGGCATGTCCCTTGCCATCACGGCAGTACCCTACGGTGTCGGCGGTCCCTTGATCTCTACCATCTACGGCGGTGGTCAACTCTCGCTCTTCGTCGGTGTCTTGGTGGTTGTCTTTCTCCAAGGCGCAGTCGCTTTGTCCCTTGGGGAACTCGCCTCTCGATACCCAACGTCTTCCGGTGTCTACTACTGGTCGTACCGCCTGACCGAGAACAAAAGCTATCAACATGCAATGGCCTACTTCACAGGCTGGGTCTGGTTGATCGGCAACTGGACGATCGCTCTATCCGTCAACTTTGGCTTTGCTTCGATCATCGTCGCGACGGTAACCATGTATCGACCCGATTGGACAGCCACCGCGAACGAAACACTATATATCTTCTTTGGCATATGTCTTCTTATCTTTGCGCTTTGTGCTGCTGCCGACAAGGCTTTGCCGCTGGTTGATACTGCGGCTGCGATCTGGAGCGTTGTTACTACTGTAGCGATCCTCATTGCGTTAGCTTGCACGGCTAAAGAGGGAAGGCATTCAGTGTCATATGGCTTAGGGAATTTTGACCCGAGTATATCTGGTTGGGGCAACTTTTCTTTCTTCATTGGGTTGTTGCCGCCTGCTTATGCTCTTTCCGCTATTGGGTTGATCATGAGCATGACTGAGGAATGTGCCAACCCAGAGATTGAAGTTCCCAGAGCTATCACCATGTGTATTCCAATCGGTGGAGTGTCAATGTTGGCATTTGTTCTACCGATCTGCTTTACTCTACCGCCGTTGGAGGATGTCCTCACTGCTCCTTATGGCCAAGCCCTGCCATTCATAATCGACACAGTCACTAGATCGAAACCCCTCAGCTTGGCACTACTCGTCATGGTTCTGCTAGTCACACTCTTTTGCTCCATGAGTATTACAACAACAGCCTCTCGCTGTACATGGGCTCTATCAAGAGACAGCATGCTCCCCGGGTCCAACATCTGGTCACGAACCGTCTTCAACCAGCCGATCTACGCCCTCGCTCTTGTTACAGTCATCGAGATCGCCTTAGGGTGTATCAATCTCGGCAGCACCAGTGCCTTCACAGCATTTGTGTCTGTGGGCGTCGTGGCCCTTGCCTTAGCCTATCTGATCCCGATCGCCTTGAGCCTTGCTTTCGGTAGAACAGAAGTATCCAAAGCAAAATGGTATCTCGGAAGAACCGGAACAGTAGCAAACTCGATATCCGTCTTGTGGATCCTCTTCCAGCTTATTCTCTTCAGTATGCCCTCAGCATTACCTGTTACGGCAGAGACTATGAACTACGCCTCTGTTGTGCTTGTGGGTTTCCTGTTTTTGTGCGGGGTTTGGTACTTTGTCTGGGGAAAGAGGAGTAAGTGCGACCCATGGCCCTGATTAGACTATCCCTAACTGTGTTACAGCATTTACGGAACCGAAGGTTGAGGCGGAGTGGATGATGAGCTAGGATGGTGTGGGGTTCTTGATAGAGTAGATACTCAATATATGACTAGCCGTATGTGGAAACTATTGTGTCCAGTGTATGTGACTATCTATTTGGACGATATAGTTGTAAGTTAAGTGGATCGATTACCGAACAGGGCTTGTTATCTCGGCGTGACAGGTACATTAACGTTGTAGCTGTCAAAGACATGATGATGTGTAACGTAATCACTGGCATCTCCTGGATGATGACGTAGAGGGAAGGTCTAGTCAGTTGTTATCCAACCGGCTTAAGGGGGCTCCTGAAAAGCGAGATATAAAAATACATCGTCTTCAATCAATCCAAGCAGGATCCAAACTCACACTGCCTGTATCTACTTCTCTTTAGGTCGGTATCTGGTTATTACTAATTTTAGAGATTCTGAGAGATTCTGAAGTACCCGTTGCCGAGCATCTTATCACCAGATGTGTCACAATCAAACCTCGAGTAGTCACTAGCAGACCCCGAGTAGCTCCGAAACAGGCAATTCTGTTGAGCGAAACACTCAAGTATTACCAGTCTAACCCAGTCTAACCACCTAATAAGGAAAGCTTCCCTCAGGAGCCTTTTGTAAAATACCGCTCTTCTTCTGTATCTCATCTTGCTCACGTAAATAAGGCAACAAGATACCATCCCAGTGATGCTTCCCCTTATACAGCGAAGCGGCCTCATCCCAATTGCCAATCGCCTCAGCCAGACGACCAGGAACATGCGGCTCTTGCGCAATACGTGTGACCGGCTCGAAATACGTTCGGATGGTGAAAAGCAGAGCTCTAGATCGGGGAAGGCGACGAAGGGATTGGCGTTCGGAGCGGAAGTAGAGATCTTCGATAGTGAGACCTTTATCGTTGGCAGTTTCCCAGGCTGGACAGTCAGTAATAGTTGGGCTTATAGCGTGATTGGAGCTTACAGGCTACTTCATTGCTGTTCTGATCGCCCATCCTGTGAGACCAGTGAAGACCATCATCAAGTTGAATAAAGAACTAAACAGTCAGCCAAACTCACCCGAGGGTTTGGAAAAGCTCACATTGTTGCGGACAACTGCCTTGTCGGGTTGCATAGACTTGAAGAATTTGTTCATGGACCGCTGTAGCTTAGTCTGGTAGTGAGGAACTTTGGCTTCAATGTGCAGAGTATCGAGAGACATTCTGAACTTCTCGCTCAGTCGCCAGAAGCCAGGAAGACAGACTGCTCCTGCATCGAGATGATACTGACCGTCTGGGAAATTAGCTTTGTAGGTTTAATCAGGTAGGATGCTTACCATCTTCTTCAACCATGATGACTAGGTCGTCTTGAACCAGTTTCGCTGCCGTAGCCATTGCTTCCTTGGGTGTACCTAAACAATTAGCTCCCCGACCTGATAACACAACATGCAGACTTACTAGCAGGATAATCGAAAACCTCTCCGGTCAGACTATTTCTCAACTTTCCCCCTTCTAGCGAAAAGATCTTAGGATACCGCACAGTCAACCAAGCCGTCAACTCCTCAAGTACCTCAAAGCAAGCATCCCTTGTAACAGCATCATCAACATACTGAACATGCGCATCGATGTCCTTTTCAAGTTCTGATACTTTCGTATCGTGGAACCACATAAAGTTGGAGTCCATCTCAATCCAGTTGTTCCAATCGAGCTTGCGAATGCCCATTGTTACGTGATTGGGACCATGGCGGAAGGGGCGGTAGAGTTGGGGTTTGGTGACGTCGAGATCAAAGTCAGGAAGAGGTTTGGGGGAGGGTGTCTTCCATTCAATATCGTCAGGTTTGGCTGGGTTGTTAGTGAGTCCTCTCCTGAGCGCATCGCGATGCCATGACTTACCAGCTTTAGCAGCCCTGCTCTTTCGCATCCATTCATAAGCCGCGACGAAGAAAACGATACCAAGGGCCACAGCAGCCAAAGGCACAAGATCCTGTCTCAGACCAACTGATTCGAGTAGTGAAGACATGGTTGATACTGGTTGCTGCTCCAATGACCCTGTTCATGCCTGTTGATGAGGATGGGAATAAGCGTATTTAAAAACTTCTGTGGCAATGATATCCGTGGCCTAGAAACTTGCCGCTTTGGGATATTCGCTTAGCCAGTCACGTTGGATCGGTTCGTCATAAGACGCTAGTCCAAAGGCGGTAATCCATAGCCGTAAGCGGTAATTCTCAACGATCTGGTTCGACCCCGCGCTGAGAGCCCGATGCGGGGGAAGGAAAGAAGAACGGGGACAGCTGAGGCTCTTGGTGATAAGGGAATGACTATCTATAAACTTATAGTGGTATAGTCCCTAAATCTCTTCTGGTGGATTCTTCAGGATGACGAAGTCCTTGTATGAGTGTCGCGTTGGAGAAGCGGTTTGCTAAAGATCACCTGCTTGTCAATTTTAAACAGGCGTCTCCAGCTACCTGTGGCTGATGCAATGTTGTTACCACTCTCTTCGGTCAAACTGTAGAGCTCCCCTATATGTGAACTACCCAGCCAGAGAAAGCTCAAATATCTCTTTATGATATAAAATAAATAATCAGTAAAGAACACTATAGAAATAGAACGAGCTTCTATTGTACTTTATAGTACCCTGTAGTTGCACTGCTTCTCTTGATTTTACAACACAACGGCCCACTAATAGTGTACATCCATACCTCCTTCAGCTCTAGGTTTCACACCTACAGTACATCCAGTCTAGCGCGGATGCCTAGGCACTGTTGACGCTCGAAAGCAGGAGGGTGCCCTCTCGATATTGACTTCATGTATGGAATATCTACCCAATCTAAGCAAAGACATATCCTGCACTTTTTATACTTCGCGAGATAATATTTAAAGCATGGGCAGGTATAATTTTAAATATTATAGTTTTTAATAGGCTTTTTACTATCTTTCTAGCTTTCTTTATTTCCCTTTCTATCCCCGTCCCCTGTCTCGCTATCCTCGATTTAGGTAGCCTTTATCTATAGTTTGCCAGGTGTTATACTATCCGGTGAGTTTCCTCTGTAGCATGATCTATTTGACTCGTCAGCTGTCATAGGAACGCCGCTTGGCTCTCGCTCGGCGATTCTTCGCTACGAATTGAACATTGAACACATCCACTATATGAAGCTGTGGAAAATCAGACTCCTATGTATTCTGCTGGATTGCGTCCTCTTCCGTACTATCCGCCTATGACCATCGCTTCGTTAATATTCTACTTGCGGTGTGTTTGCTTTCATTGCGATGCTACGACCTCCTTGCTCAGCCTGTTAAAATTACCCATGGCCTAACTGGACGGGTATCTGAATACCACAAAGTTACAACAGGCTATTGGATTTTATTTGTACATAGAATCACAGGTAAAATAACTATACATAGAACCCTTTTCAGGAATTCCCACTTTGTTTAGTGCTTAGTATTGGTATAGATTTAGAATGAGATAGTTAAAGAAACAACACAGCATGGTGATATCTTGCCAATGCCCACATATCTTAATCGACCTCTGATGACTCCCACTAATATCCTTATTCTTTTCCAGACTACTGAAGGCGCAAAATCCTCTTAGTCGCTCGCCTATTGCGATCATTAAGCAATATCCTTTCCTGCAATTAACCAACGTTGGCAGATAGCCATCCCATAGTCCCAGAAACTCTAGCTTCACCTCGGACATGGACTAAGAGCTCGTAAAGGTCAGGACCTGCTCGTGTATTATGATTAGGCTTGTTCCTATTGGTGACGTACGAGAAGAGCGGGATACATACAGAGTTGATGGTATAACGGATAATACTGCTATGTACTAGGTTAGTTACCGATCATTTCATAGATGTGTGTCGTTAAATACAAATTCAGGTCTTTTTCTCAACCTTCTTCTTGTAGGCCTCTACTCTTTCCTCAATCTTGGAAACCTTCACGATCAGCTGGAGTCCTTGCCCGTAGCAGGACCTCACATACCACGCTTTTCGAAGGAGAGGAACTGGCATCTTGGGTCCAGGCACCAGTATGTGCGACTAGATTATCTTGAGCCTTTTTGTGGTCGTGTTTGACGGGATCCAAGGCCATTTTCAATGAGGATGTAAGAGAAGAGATATGTCGACTAATGGGGTCGTAGCCTTCGGTGGTTTGTTGTAGAAGACGATGGAGCGTGTTGAACTCGAGTACATCGTTCATGAGCATCATATATAGCTGACGACGAGATCTAGTCTTTCATTCAGCTTTTCTTTAAGACATGGGTCTCTCTCAACCAACATCGATTACGAGACGAGTGACAGTCATTGTAATACTCGAACATTACATCAGAATCTTTGGTATTGCCAGACTCGGACAAAACAAAGTTTACTAATACGGTGGCAAAGAGTTCTGCGGGAAACAAGTGAATTGATTCAACCCTGCTTGTATCATCAACGCCTCCGCCTGACTCAAGAAACAGTCGCACAACGCTCAAGAAACAACCCGATGGTTTGTTTTATCTGGATTCGGAAGTTCCAAAGTTCCAATTCATTGAAATGGGGATGGAATGTGAAACAGAGTCGAAGCGGCCTTTCTAGTTGATCGGTCCAAAGTAGTCAGATCATAAGGAGGTGCTCCTAGACGTGCAGGGCTCTCCTGCATTATTGCCGAGCATGTTGCCACCAGATGTGCAACTAACAGAGCCTGAATAGCTGGACGCGCTGGGCTCTCCTGCATTGGAAAATGAGGCTGTCGAGGTAGTTTCAGCATCAAATCGCCAATTGAAGTCTCCATATCAGGAATGGTCTGCTATTTGCCACTCTGGCCCCCTGTCAAGGAGTTGATTTGAAACTGCCAACATACGTATCAAATGAATGTGGCTTGGAAACGTGGCTAACTTTTTGTTGGCAGTGAAGCAGAAACTTTGGAATTACTCGTTGGCTAGCCGGGAGG
>JAPFSC010000201.1:0-113525 GCA_030777805.1 Fusarium sp. MBC 364
ACTAGACCACAGTACCAAGCTGATTTTGTACAAGGATGAGCACAATTTTAGAATATAGACTACATTCCCTAACTGCTTCCAAGACCCGAATGCCCGTATCTGATTCATGATCTCAATCTCTGAAGTCTAACACTTATCAATATGAGCATTGGAAAAGTGTAAATTTGGAATTATTGTGTCCCATATATCATATTCGTACCGATGATCAATATGTAACAACCAAATGAAATCTGCTTCAACTGAACAACCTTTTACTGAATGCTTCTTTCCTTGCTGCAAGACTTGCCTGTTCTGCCACCGTTTCAGATGCAACCAAAGCTAGCTTTCCATGAGCTTCATCTAGCGCGACGTCCTCAAATCGAACATTGACATCTCTAAGCGCCCTCGCTCTTTCCCAGCCGTCCATGTATGATCCTACAGGGTATTGCGCGAACGAGGGATTCTCGCTTGCGCTTGTCGCTACAAATCCAAAGACGTCGGGAACCAAGACCCATTGATGGATGTTGAATGTTATGCAGCAACATATCAGTAGAAAGATGCAAGCAATTGTTAGAAATGCTTTCCAGATAGGTACGGCTTCGTAGACCTTTTGTTCCAGGAAGACCGCTGCGGTGCTGTTGGCATATTTGTCACCACTGACTTCCAGATACTCTGGTTCGCTTTCATGGATGCTGCCGACAATAGCTCCATGTAGCTGAGTACTTAAGTAGATGGCATTGAGAAGCTGGCCAAAACGAACAGAGAAGTCTCCATCGGTAACATTGTCAAATGGAAGATCGTAATCGAGTTTGAAGGGTGTGGTTCCCTGGAGAAACGCCTCGATGGGCGTGTTATAGCCGAAATTCCTGTCCGTAGGCGAAGCGGCCTCACGGATCAGGCTTAAAGTTCTTCCAAGGGATAGTACAGGAGAGCCATTACATCCCCCCACGGTCCAAGGCACCGCCCAGTGCGGTATTCTCTTTGGTGATATGGCTTTGGTTCGATTGACCTTGCAGTCGCCGCCATGGCATATCATGTCGAGTTCGAGGGATGTACTCCGTAGGGTGCAATTATATAAATAGCCATCAGACATTGCAAATTGGATATCATGGTAGTCCTCTGTGTCATGCCACTGGCCGTTTTCGTCATATTCGTCTCGGCTTACGAATGCCTCAAAGGTATTGTTCGGCAACCCTGCCTTGGCCCAATCTTCTGGTGTTAGGCTTGGTTGTCTTGAGCAGTTAGGTGTGATATGGGACGACTCCATACGGAACTGGGTTCGTCCGACTTTCGGGATGTTCCATAGCCGTAAGCCAATTAGTGAGAGGTAATCCATAGAATCATTGCCGGCGGCTGGAACCCAAGGGTAAGATCCTTGACTATCTGGTTGAGTTAGGCTGTGAGCTGGAACTTTAGCATTGTTCCATGGGTCAACCGGGGAGTCCTTGGTAGAGTTCGATGCTATCACAGAGGCCATGAAGACGGAACATATTGCTGGATCCCATCCGGTATAGTGTGAGGACTCGCCAAAGTAGTTGCAGGTGTTGATGTTCAAGTAGTGGATAGTACGCTTTACTTCGCGCAAGTCTGTTTTGAGTCTCAAAACTCTAAGGGAGATCTATCCTCCGAGAGGCGACAAAAGCCAAACAGACATGACAAGAAGGCCACCTATAGTAAACCTTCGCAGTGATACAGCTGCTTCAAGAGAGCTTGCCAGACTTTGGCTTTGAACCAGCTGCTCTATTATCTATCGATAACGTGAGCAGATACCTGGAGGAAGGGAGAACAGTCTATACCCGAAGCTTAGTCCCTTTTTCTGCCAGATAATAGGCCATCGACTTCATCATGCGAGCAACTATTGTTGTAAATATAACCGGGAAAATGGTAGGACCAAAGGCAGATAGTTTCACCATAGCGCTACCGTATTCGGACTCAAGATTGTTGTCTAACCGGACTGCGCTCACGGCAAGTACTGAGCTATGTCAGGTTCATCCTGTCACTGTTGAATAGCACGTACCAATAAATAGCAGGGGGAATATGAAGAGTATGGTATCAGATACAGCTAGCAGTATCTTGCTGGATCTCGTCTTTAACACCCGTGGAGGAAAGCTTTTGGGCTCCTTATTGTCAAACTCTAGAACCAGGGCCTGGGTGGTGTCATCCCGTTCAACTGCGAAACTTGTTTCCTCCGAGCTCAAATTCTCCAGTGGGATGGTTTCAGAACTCTGAGATGACTGTATCCCTGTTGGACGTGGAACCGGCTTTCGCCTAACCGGGGAATGCAATGGAAACGAATCCATCTTGCGCACGAGTAAAGTGTTTGACTCTGTTCACGTGGCGTAGCAGTACCAGCTTCTGGACTGACACGTCGGTATGAGAGGTTACGTCGCGTGTCAGTATTCCGACTGATGCAGCTTGCTTCGGCGCAGTACTGGAGGTGGCATTTGATGGAAGAGTTGTGTATGAGCCCGAAAGATGAGACTGGCAGCCGACATTTAAATGACGCAGATATCGGAAGGATTCTTCCACTTAGCAGCCCTCTTGTAAAGTGCTTACACACCGAGTAAGTCCGTCCGCTGACAGCTGAAACTTGCATTAGCGCCACAAAAGGATTGTCCATTCATATCTTTGGCGGTGACACTTGATTTCACTGAATCTAGAGCCTGATTCTATACCTCATGTGTACTTGGTAAATTATGGACTGAGTATGCAGGCCGATATCTCGGGCGCCAAGCGATGCTTACAGCATCCTGTCACCATGATGGAGCGTCGTTCAGGTGCAGCAATACGCGTAGATCAGGATATGGTGAGCAGCCTGGAAGTCGCAACGTAAAATGTCTAATAATTAAAATGATGGAAATCTCGGCAAGAAGACCGGCTTCAATTCATCTGCGTCACGGTCAATTAACTTCGTTGCGAAGTTTAGGCGAACATCTTCTTCCCCGCATCGTTCCTTGGTTTCTCTCCACGCGATGCTACCAAACCATCACTAGGTGGAGATCGACATCACAAGAGTGTGGGGATTTCCTGGAGTCTTGACGTCTCGATACCCCATCCGGTAAGTGTTTCTACTGCCGATGTCACGATCGGCACATTATAAAGTCAAGAATTTCCCGCAATGGCGATGGATCTTGTAAGTTCAGTTGCGCAGAACTTTACGGCTCCAGTCATGTTTACTCAGCTCATTGGGGCTTTCGCCTTGTTCAATGCGCTGCCTCAAGTTTGTGCAGTACCCAGCGCCCCAGCACCTAGCGCACAAAAGCAGTGTGCGACGTCTCGGCTCGAGCACAAGCATAGACTGTTTGTTCTCACGGATATTAGCAATGAGCCTGATGATCAGATGAGTCTGGTCCGACTCCTCACATACGCCAATGAGATGGATATTCGAGGTATCGCAGTTACTACCTCGACATGGATGAAGGATAAGATTGACTACGAAGCTGTTGTCGGTGTGCTTGACGGCTACAAGAAGGTCGTCGGAAACCTGAGCGCCAATGTTCCATCTTCTGCACCTTATCCTTCGCACAAGTATCTTCTCGACAGAGTCCACAAAGGCCACCCAGTTTACGGACGCAAGTCACTGAACATGACTATCAGTGATGCTGGCAAGGCTTTGATTCAAGCTGTCGATGAGTCAAGCACCAAAGACCCTCTCGTTGTTTCAGTGTGGGGCGGACCCGCGATCCTAGCCGAGGCCCTTCAGGAAGTCTCGCGCAAGAGACCTCAATCCGACGTGGACAAATTTGTTCAGAAGATCCGTGTCTACGCAATTTCCGATCAAGACGATACCGGAATCTGGCTGAGGCTCAAATTTCCGCTCTTGTTCTACGTTACTTCTCTCACTGGATTCAGTGAGTACACGGTAGCAGCATGGAACGGCATCTCGGGCGAAGAATACCGACACTTTGACCAAGGCGGACCCGACTCTAGCTTAGTCTCCAACGACTGGCTCGAAAAGAATATTCGCCTTGGACCATTGGGCTCACATTACCTGAATTGGACATTCATCATGGAGGGTGACACACCTGCCTTTCTCCCCCTCGTCCGAAACGGCCTCGGAGACGTCAACCATCCAGACTGGGGAAGCTGGGGCGGTCGCTACACCCTCCTCGACCAGTCTGGTCAATCAAATGTCTACGCTGATACGAGCGATTACGTGGTTGGCAAGAACGGGCAAAGCTTCATCAGCAAGTTCGCAACGATCTGGCGATGGAGAGAGGATTACCAGTTTGACTTTGCGGCAAGGATGAAGTGGACCATCAACAGCAACTACTCTGAAAACAACCATCATCCTGTTGCTGTTGTCAATGGATCTTGTGGGCCTACGCCATTGGAACTTAAGTACAAGCCTGGTCAGAGCATTGTTCTTGATGGATCCGAGAGTTGGGATCCAGATGGTGACGAGCTCAAGTATGATTGGTTCCATTACAGGGAGCCTGGTGAGTATGGACGGGGACTTGAGGGATTTGATCCGTCTCTGAAGATGGAGCCTATCTTGACCACGCAAAGCCCAAATGTCAATATTACGAACATCGAGACAAATGGCAGTGTCGTCAAATTGGAGACCGCTGAGAAGCTCAATGATGTAAGTGTTTCCGATGATCCCAATTTTGTATGTACTAACTCCAAGTTATAGACTCTTCACATCATCTTTGCCGTTCGTGATGCCACAGAACAGCCACTGGCTACCTACAGGAGAGTCATTCTGACAGCCGAGTAGCTCTGAATATTTGGCACTATTTGTACACTACATATTTTCAATAAACTTCAATACTCTACCATAGCGCCAGTCGCGTCACTCTGACAAGCGGAATTTATTCCTTGTGCAGTGTTCAGGATACGGCTTTCCTTAACAACTTTACACTTTTGAAACACTATAACTCCTCCAATGCTTGCACAAAACCTTCTTATGCCCCATAGAAAAGCATTAGTTGGGCGCATTGAACCTCATGGTCTATCGAGCTTTGCCTTTCCATATAAAAGATATCCTTGTTTCCATTTCGTTGTTACAATCCTTCCTCCTCTCTACCACAATTCACGCATCACCTCTCAAACTGGCAACCTTCAAAACACTCCCATAACAGCCCAAGAAGCTTCGTCATGACAAATGAGATCAAGCGCGCACAGTGCCAGACTTCATTAACTAAGTTCGTCCCCGAAACTAAAACAATGACTCAGGTCACAAACCAAAGACTTTATCATGAAGAGCCAGAAATGAAGACTAGTCACGTTTCTCGAAGCATCAATTCTACCGACGGTGCTACATTCTCTTTTTCTAGTTACTCTTCGATGACAAAGACTGTCAAACGTGTCTCGAAGTAGGCCAAGATGCAAGACTCCGCCCGATTGACTTGGTCGCCGGACAACAATCTCACACCATCCGATAAGATTTCTGAAGATATTCACATTTTTGACAAGATATTATGACTATTTTGCCTACACGCAAATGATCTCACAGATACAGATAAGATAAGATGGATTAAAAATAAAAAAGGTTGATGCTTGTCAAGATTGGGATTCGAACCCAAGAATCTTTCGATACTGCAAGATACCCTGGTAAACAGGTAAGACCAAGTCTTGAGTGCAGCGCCTTAGACCACTCGGCCATCTTGACAATGTGATTTGCTTGTTCTCGGTATTCACATTAACGACCAAGTATCAAGATCTACTTCCAGGCGTGATACTCCATCTCAATCGTCCTAGCCAGAACAGCGGTACTTGCAAGCCGTCTTTGTACACCGGGCTGGGAGTACGTCTAGTAATTGAAAAAATCATGAGAATATTGTTTGGATACATATCATTGCAGAGATAAGCAAAGGATATCGGTATAGGCAGAGTCACAACGTAGTATAGGTATAGGGTCAGGATGTCAAATACCGGGGTGGTGACTGTGTCCCAGAGCTGTTCTAGTGCCGCAATGGAACAGAGACTAGATGACAGACACACAATAAAAGAATTCTGGCATCTTTCAGCTGCTGCAGAGCCCCAACGAGGCTGTTCACAAATTGATTGGCTCAACCTTGAACTGTCCAGGGTTCAGCACAAAGAGCTCAGCTGAATACTCGATGGTTAATTGGGATCGACGTCGAACAAACACATTTGTTTAGGAATAGCTAACCTCCTTTGTCTTGTAGCCTATCTCCGGGGGTATAAAATTCCCGTCCCCTCCGTTTCTGCAAAATGTTTAGTTTTCCCTATCGCTATCACTTATGACACCAAAACTACAACCATACCCACTACCAAAAACGTAATCATGGATACTATTCGACGCACTGGTGCCATCGCCAACATTCCCGGTACAACCATTACCCTTCCGGACAATACCACCGTTGCATTGCCAGACAACTACGGGCTCACACGTTCCGTGACCACCTCCACGGAGTTCAACTTTGAGACTCAAACACGCACGGACATTACCATGAGAGTCTCTATCTATAAAGCACCTGGTATAACGATCACACAAGATATCGGAACGAGGATCGAATCTCGCAATGGCATCGTAATCTCTACTTCTCGGAAAGTTGGTGTAGAGCGTCAATTAAACTAGATCTTGTTTGACTTTCGGCAAGACTACACTATCCGAACTGGCATTCTCTCATCATTGAGATAGATGTAAGCAGTATGGATGAGAACGTAGTGGTCGTTTCTGAAGAATCTTCCATGTTTGACCGGACCACTGACTAAGAAGGGTAGACGATGTAGACGAAGGGTCATATTAGGTAAATCTATAAAATGTACAGAACCATCATCTAGTTCGTAAGCACAGGTGCCATCCCATCAAATTCACTTGTCTCAGCAGCATCAACCAGCCACTTTCCAACACTCTCCCTCGCGATTTTAGGCATCCAGGCACAACCTTTTCCATCATCCGGCCAGACCTTTACCGGTCTCGCCTCACCCTCAGCAAGCATGACCGGACGCGCAAGAACAAATGTCAGGCCGCTCTCGCGTACAATACGGTCAACTTCGTTGTGATCCTTGAGACCAATGCCCATACTTCCGTGACTAAACAACATTTTTCCAGGGAGATTCATAGAGCGCCATGATGAGCCAGCGCCTTGAGCTGAATTCACAACAATCTTGGGTTTGCTGGGGACGTTTTCGTTGTTGATGGCGCTGATTAGGGCGGTCATACTAACGGCCATGAAGTCAGGTGTTGTGTCGGGACGTAGTGCCGCGAAAGGTGATTCAGTCACTCTCACTTGTGCCAGAGCAGAGATAATGACTTGGGGAGGTTGAGGAGTAGTAAGAGCATTGATGATGTCTGACTCTGAAGTGGGTAGTCCTTGAACTAAGGTGAGGTTCGAGTGGGAGGGGATCTTGGAAGATGTTGTGTTGCGAACAAGAGCTGTTACTGTGTGGCCTCTAGAAAGAGCTTCTTGAACTGCTAGCGAGCCGTTGCGGCCTGTTGCGCCAATGATGAGGAAGTGCATTTTGATGGTAGGTGGTGAAGAAAAGTCGTGAAGTAGAATGTAAAGAGGAGATATTCTTGTGATAGGTAGATAGTGTGATTTAGATGTGATTAACTTGAATTGATTGATGATGAGAAAAGCTATTAGCGTCCTCCCATCGCCAGTCTTTATACCCAAACCTCGTGTCTTATCTCTCCAAAGTTCCGGCCGAAACAGCCGGCTCCGTCGTTTCGGCCGGGCGCTTACGGCGAATGCGAGACTAAGCCAGTGGGCTTGGGAATCAGCACTAAAGCATTTCTGACAAAGCCCACCGCAAAATAGACGGTCTAGCCAATCCTTCAAAAGCTGTGCCGTATCTATTCGGCCGAGAAACTTTCTCATCCACTGTCGTTAGCTAGAGTATCGGCCGGATGGAGTCACTCGGCCGATAGTCTGAGGGGCTGAATGATCGGATGCTGAGATGATTGGACCGGTCGGAATTGAACGGCACATTGTGTTACGAATATGCTTATTGATAGAGGCATTTTACTAAAAGACCGAGATCGCCGGGGGAGTAAGACGGCTTAAAATAACTTGAAAGCATTTGAGAGGTGTGGTTTTGGCGGCGTGGTTGTGTATATATAGGGCGGTTGTGGAAGTGGATATCCAGCTTCAAAAGCATCAACACTCCAGCCGCCAATACCAACATACCCTCTACAAGCTCTTCTAAAACTCCTCAAACTTTATAATCTCTTTAGGCCTTCAATCTAAGTCTCTCCTAAACCCTCATCATAATCATCATGTCCTCTCCAAAAGTCGCCATCATCGGAGCTGGCCTCTCAGGCCTCTCCCTCGCCCTCGCCCTGCACCAACAAGGCATCCAAAGCACAGCATACGAGCAAGCATCCGCCCCCCTCGACATAGGCGGCGCAATTATGCTCTCCCCCAACTCCCTTCGCGCCCTCGATAAGCTGGGCGTGCTCAAGCGCATGCTTCCTCACAGCTACAAGTTCGACGAACTGTTCTTTCTCTCACAAAACGACGAACTCGTTGATGTTTTCGAGTTTGGGAATGAGGAAAAGTATGGATACACTGGTATTAGAGTGTATCGATTTGAACTTATCAATGTCCTACTTGATCTTGTCCGTGAGGCCGGGATTACGGTCGAGTACGGTCGCAAGTTTGAGAAGATTATTGATGAGAGTGAGAGTGGTGTTACTTGGCGCTTCACAGATGGATCAGAAGAAAGCGCCGATCTTCTCATCGGCGCCGACGGAATCCACTCTCGCGTCAGATCTTACCTCTACCCTGACCTTGCACCAAAATTCACAAACATGATTGGCGTCACAGCCGCTGTGCCTACAAGCCAACTCGGAGAGCATGACTACAAGCTCCCCGCAACATTCATGCATGACAAGCGCGGCGCATTTGTTATCGCCCCTCAATTGGCGGACGGTTCAGAAGTTCTCATTGGCAAGCAAAAGCTGTTTGTCGGTGAAGATCCAGGTCGTGATGCTTGGAAAGCCATGAACTCTGACAAGACCTGGTGTGTTGACTTTCTTCGTGAAGGGAAAGAAGATTATCCCTCCATCGTCAGCAACGCTACCTCTGAGATTTCACCGGAGCGAGTTAACCTCTGGCCATTTTATCTCCTTCCCAAGCTTGACAAGTGGGCTAGCGAGAATCATAGTCGTGTTGTTATCCTCGGCGATGCAGCGCATGCTATTCCTCCCACCGCTGGTCAGGGCGTGAATCAGGCTTTCGAAGATGTGTACACCTTTGCTGGAGTACTTGGCCTCACGAAAGGACATGGTTTAAGTCGGGTTTTAGATAGGTGGCAAAAGGGACGACAGGAGCGTGTTGATAAGATCATTGAGCTGAACAGTGAGATTAACAAGAGGAGGATGCCCAAGATTGATGGGGTGGCGATTGAGACTAAGCCCTTTGATGTTGATTGGCTTTACAAGGTTGATTTGAATGAGCAGGTAAAGGAGTTTGCTGGGAAGAACTGAAATGAGAATTGATGGCGTCGGTATTGTAGATTAATTAATAAGTATATATTCCTAGGTGAAAACTATCTTTGTCTCATGTTTGAGTTACTTGAAATGTATTTTTTTCTTTTATATTTTAGTTCTTATAATATCTACGTATATAATTGCGGCTTAGAATACTTACTTCTGTAAATTGACTTTAAATCAAAGACGTATAACATAAACATATTACATTTCAGTCACTATAAGCTATATTTAGAATATTTAGTTCAGTAATGTATTTAGTTGCGGAACTTATGGAAGTTTATCGACCTCTATCTTCCGCTTACCTAAATGCTTTTCAGCCGTGGGCGTCCCTCGTTGGATTCGTAATTGATGATAAATGCGGTGTAAACGCCGTTCATTCCGCTGGAGTATTCTTCCCCTGCCAACGGACTAGCTATTTTAGGTCACTATATGAGTTTCCGGAGAACTTCCATGAACCTCAATTCTGGTGGAAACCTGCACGAAGACAAATCACCATCGTGATATTGAGCCGAACGAGCGACAGCACAGTATCCGTTCAATCTGCCGAACAATGCCCCTCATGTGCACATCCTGTTCACGGAGTCCGCGGGTAAACCCCACCTCACGCGTATATATTAGAAAAGAGTCTCAGTGTAAGTCGATACAAATATCTCCCTGCATGTGACATTGACGTTCGCCTTTACACACATACCACTATCTTCACAAGAGCGTAAAAGCTTTCCACAACTGCAATCAGTCAACATGGTCAACACATACGAGAGGACGTCCTTCGATGTCGAGGGGTATACCCGTATCAAGCACGAGATGATCCCCATGCGCGATGGTGTCAAGCTATGTGCCGATATCTTCCTGCCGTTCTCTGCATCCAGGAGCGGCGACAAAGTCCCAGTGCTGTGCAGCATGGGACCGTACGGCAAAGATGTCCATGCCTCTAGCTTTGGACTGCCTCATACCCCAATCTATGCGAATATGTACAAGCACATCAGCCCTCTGGGACCGGACGCATGCTTTGAACTATGTGAACCTCTCATCTGGGTGTGTATGGTTTGCTGAAAGTATATGTCACTTACTAATACCGGATGCCAACAGTGCAAAGATTATGGTTATGCTCTTCTACGAGTTGATACTAGGGGCATTGGCGGTAGCGAAGGAAAACTTGATCCGTTCGGCGTGGAAAGATCTGAAAAGATTCAGGACGATGCTGAAGGCCAAGGTACGATATTATTGCTTTGTAGAATAAATGATGCAACAAGCTTACCAAGTCCCCAGATCTTTATGACGTGGTTGAATGGGCTGCTGCCCAGAGTTGGTCATCCGGTAAGGTGGCATTTTCTGGCATCAGCTACTACGGTATGGTTGGTTATTGGGCCGCCATGCAACAGCCACCTCATTTGACTTGTGTCATGTCGTACGAATCCGCTTGCAGCATCTACCAGGCGGCTCGTCGCGGAGGAATCTACAGCAACAACTTCCAATCTCATTGGTATGACAACATTGTCGTACCATACCAACGTGGAGCACAAGACGCGTCGCTCCGTGCCGATGAGTTGAAGGCCAACCGAGTAGATTATCCTCAGCTACTAGCTAAGGCGGAGTATCCAAACGACGGCGCTTTTGGCGTCTTGGAAAAGGTTCGCAAGCTTTCTGATATCAAGGTGCCGTTCTATCTCGCGGGCAACTGGACCGATCCAGAACTACACCTGCCCGGTAATATCCGAGCTTTCAATGGCATCTCCTCGGAATACAAATGGCTTGAACAACATACTGGAAACCACCTTGGCGCCTTCTACGAGCCCGATCATATCGCCATGCAAAGGAAGTTTCTAGATTACTTTTTGTTCGATAAAAAGGATAACGGAATGCTTGAGGTTCCCCGAATTCGGCTTCTCCAGCATCATGGTACTAAGACTTTCTACCGTGAGGACGAGACTTTTTTCCCTCCTCCTGATGCGCGGGATACTTCGCTCTACATAACCGGCCAGCGACAGCTTTCTTTGGATAAACCTAAAGGTGAAAAGCAGCCACTCTCTTACCGAGGATTCCATGAGAACATAATCTTGACACTTGATTCCCCCTTCGATAGCTCACTTGAGTTACTTGGATCTCCGTACCTCGAAATAGAGGTTAGTACCCAGGCAGACGACATGGACCTATTCATTTATCTTCGTGCGATCGATGAGAGCGGCATGCCTATCATCTTACTCGGCAATCACGGTGAGCCGATGGACAGCTTCGCTAGAGGGTATTTCCGCCTCTCTCATCGCGACGAGGTTGCTAAGGATTTCGATACACAAGGGGTGATCACCCAACCAATGACTCTTAAATCCGAGGTCACTCGGGGTCAGGTGTACAAAGTGATAGTTCCTTTGTACCCGGCAGCGTATCTTTTTGATAAGGGTCAAAAGCTTTCACTTGAGATTGGGTCGGTCAATGCCCCAACTACGATCCCGCCCATGCGTCACGAAGGAGGTGATAGGATTGCAGAGAGATTTGAGGGAGAAAACGTAATTTTTTCACATGGACGCCTGGTCTTGCCTTGTGTCAGCCGCTAGAGGACACTGAGTAATGTATGTGATATGTCGAGTCTAGGATATTTAACATCACTATAAGAGAGAACCCAAATTCATGACCATCGATACTCTGCGACTTCTATCTAAATAGCCAGTGCCCACCAAACGATTTCGGTATATCGAGGTAATGCCTACTATCTACTAATATGTACATGCATAATTGATGTTATTACCGAGATGCTTGTACGTAAACATAGCTTCTGAAACTATCTTTTAGATCAGACCTTGTGATATGCTTCCAAGCTTATAGTTTTCTACATCCAAGTCATACAGCGCAGGAAAGTCGTGTTAATTTTCGTCGACTAAAGGAACATTGAGGCGCTGACAAAGTTCAACATGTCCGTCAGAATTGTAGACGGGTCGCCAGTCTATCTATTTGACAACCAAATCATTATCTACCGATCTGCACGATGAGGTACCGTATATGCAGATCTTAACATCCAAGTTTTTAACCTTACAGCCTATCCATCACATTAACAAACACAGATAATGGTATTCTTGAACACAAGATCTTCTTGCTAGGCGATTCAGGTCGACATGTTCGCGAATGACCGAATGCCTCCCCATCTCTAATTCTGCGGACCATCTTCATCTATCACAACCAGCATCCCCAGATGTTGACCCGACCGGCCGTTCCACCTCGACAGGGACTAGTATCAGTTGCCACCTCAACCCTGTTTTCGAAGGGTGGTATACATATTGCCATCGACCTGTCTAGCCCTACGGGGTAGGACAAGGTGGTATTCTGGAGCGCTTAGATAGAGTTATCGGATTTGTGTCCACACATCTCATAGGAGCTTCACGTCAAGAGTGCAGCGCAGCGATATTCCGTTCGTGGTTGACAGTCGCCTAAACTCAGTGCCACCTTCTATATTCGCTCCAAAGGACCCTGTCAGCAGAACTTCTGTAGCTTTTTCGTAAAGCATGAACCGATCTATACTGCATTGGCGTGAAGGATTGTCTTGGCAGACATAAATCCCCAGACCTTATCCAATGACCCGCCGTGTCCGAGATCGGTCGGCTGCTCTCGATCAGTCCATTCCCTATCAGATGCGACGCTGACAATCTCCAGGTACGTGGCGACGGGTATCGTGCGGGTAGTGGAGATGGCTTCACCTTCCGTTCTGGGTCTAGCGCAGGAGCCGACAACGCAAAAGTGCCAACTTATCACAGGACCGACTTCCGAAATCGTGAATAGCTGAACTGATAGCTTGGGTCCTTTTGTTGATTGGCGGTAGGAGTGGCGTTGCGGATATACTCACATTGGTAGTTGAGTTGCGTATAAAAGAAACGAGTTTCGACATCAATTTTGAATAACCAGAAAACATCTCAACAAACAGTAACACAACAAGGCAACAGACAGTCAAACAACTGAAACTACCTTTCACAACCTTGCCTAGTCATATACTACCGCTCAGAAGTTCCACCCGCCAAAATGAAGTTCATTCCTGTTGCCGTCGCTTTCCTCTCCACCCTCGCCCTTGCCGCGCCTTCAACTGAGGGCGAACTCGAGAAGCGCGGATGCTCTTGCAAGAAGGTCGGCGATGAGTGGTTCTGCTCTGGAACTACATGGTAAGTGGATCGACCTGTCTGCCGACAACAACGAACAAGACCCTAACCTGCTTCGTAGCCCTCGCGCTCTTCCCGATGAGAGTCACTTCCAGAAGAGACAATGCTCTTGCAAGAAAGTAGCGGGCGAGTGGATTTGCTCGGGCCGCAAGTGTGTAAGTGTTTGTCTGCTCGATGGTGATACTGGACGAGATTCTAACTTGAGAAATAGCCCCGAAGTGTCCCTGACGAAGCTGAGCTTGCTAAGAGGCAATGCTCGTGCAAGAAGCTGCCCAATGGTGAATGGTTGTGCTCCGGCCCGAAATGGTTCGACTACCCATCAAATGTCTATGTCGCAAGATGCTAATCAGTCTCAGTGTCAGTAAGCGTGGTGTTTCTTACATGGAGGAGGTTGACTAGATATGCTGTCGAGCGAGTAAGCTTCTCCACTTTCCGCCCCGCGACGAAACTGACCATCGACTATAGCCAATCAAAACCCCCCATATGATTGGAATTACGACGTTGGATATGTCTGGAGTCAAGAGAATGATGAGATGGACGATATGGCAGAATGTTCCTTGTCTAGTCACCAGGGCGATGTTTATGAATACAAGCAAGCTTTCCAATCAATTTGCAGGCCGTGCATTGACGTACAGGATCGAATATACATTGATACAGATCCTCGACTGGTAAAAGATAGCCAAATGTCAACCAGGTGAAAATTGATTGATCAATGAGAATGAGGTACATATCTTATCGTTATTGGCATCCGGGTATGGATCGGAGCGCCCGCGCACGGACTACATGGCTCGTCCCGCTTCGGCAGCAAGATCTAGATTGGCTCTGATTGGCTGGCTCACACGCCACGATCTGGTGTAGGCAATGGAGGAAGGCGCACCTTCCGCGTTGGACTGAGGGACAGGCACAAAGAATAGGTAGATTGAAATCGCAATTGAATTCAGTCATTTTCCAAAGTTATTTGCGGACTGAGTCAAGTCCAATCGTCGATATGGACTCCACCATCCCTCGCATCACCATCACGACTGCCAATGGCATGGATCCAGTTCCGGTCTTGCCAGCACTGATGCCTCTCCCTGTCAGCGCGATGCAGGCATCAGAGATGAAATGATGCGATTGCCCTATGATATATTAGACTGGCACTTAGGCCACTTTATTCTCGTATCCTAAGTCTTAGAGAACAATTGTCTAAAATCACCGATCGGCGTACCAGCAGGCGTTGGCGAGGGAATCGCTCGGACAGAGATTTGATCTTCGTCATCGGGGGTAATATCGAACTCAGGCACAGAGGCATCAAGACCGACAAGCAGTGCGGTGGCAAGCGTTGGCACAATTCGCTGTTGAGGTTTTGCCAACGGTTCATGTCTACATTCGAGACTTGACTGAGTCCACAGGGAAAGACTGAACAGGACAATTCGGAAACATGAATTTGTGATCATTCCCTGTGTTCCATGTTCGCAGCTCGCCAATACAGACACCAATTTATCGCCCATAAACGAGTTACCAGTCCCAGTCTTGCCAATCCCGATGCCTCTCCCAGACAGCGCAACTGTTCCGCGGTGGAATTCTTCCCGTTTGACGCCTAGATGGATTGAGAGAATGCAGGCTCTGAAAAAGTGTAGGACTATCCCAACGTCGACCTTGCCGCCGCCGAAAAGAAAAAGCAGAGCAAGTGTCCGACGACTGTCATTTAGGCCAAAACAATTTCTCTCTTCTGTGCAATTGAAGGTCAATCTCGCCAAGCTCATCCATCTTTTCATCAGGCTTGGTGCTGACTTTGTCAACAGTATTGAGCTCGTTGATCATGGAAGATGCTTAAGCTGGTCAAACTTGTGAGGAGAGTGAGAGAAAGAGACAAAGGTTGTCTTATAACGCTTAGGATACGACCTGTAAGAAAGCGGCCTAAGTGCTAGTGTAGATTGGCATAAAGCTATCAAGGATCTTGTGTCTGAGGCCAGTTCTTCTGACATCCCAAGGAGTGTTGTCCGCATGCACCAGGGCGGCCAAGTATGGACTGCCGTGGCACTGCCATATCAGCAGTACAATAAAGCTGACTCTGATTGGCTGACCAAATCACCCCAATCCCTCACCTGGTAGAAACTTCAATCGAATGTTTGTTTATCCTACAAGCTCATTTTCCAGACGCGTCCTGGTCGTTCTTTGTTTGCGGACTTGGTCAAATTCCACAATCAAAATGGACAAAGACTCAGACTTTATCCCTCAACTTACCATCACCGGCTCGAATGGGGAGCAAGTCCCCGTCATGCTCTTTCCCATGCCGCTGTCTGAAAGCAGAATCGTCCCGCCTTAGGAGTTCTTCCCTCCAGCGCAGCCTGAGCCTGAATCAGAGCCTGAGCCTGAACCAACCTTCGATAAGCTCTTTTTTACTTTAAGCACGGATCGAAACTGACATCTGAACTCCTAGACTGGGACAATGCAACTTTCGATGGAGCTTAGGAGTACATGGAAGCCGACCTTGCGGCCGCCGAAGCTGAAGCAGAGCAAGTGGTTGAGGACCGTTTTTATTGTCACCTATCAACCGATCTTTTCTCTGAGTACAAGACTATGAGGGTGCCCGCCGAAACATTCCGAGCGCACCGTTGCCGCATTTGCGGCGAAGAGATGAGTCCGACCAGTCTTGCCCGCCATCTTGGCATTTGGACTGGAGGACGGGAGGGGTCTAGACTCCTCTGTCCAGGAGCTCCTGTATGTATCGCTCATTTACAGTTACTTGACAGATGGCTAATGATATGATAGAATCTTCTCGAGGGCGCTGGAATGGGCTGGGTTCCCAACCTAATTGCAGATGAGACCGAAAGCGAGGAGGACGAGGAAGACGAAGACGAAGACGAAGACGAAGATGACGACGAGGAGGTAAAGGAAGGAGCGCAGTCTCCCATCTTTTGGGACTTTTCTTAAGGACCAGAAATGATTTAGTCTAAGAGCAAGTCTAAGCTATCCTAAAGCGAACAAAGCATTTGGTCTGTTATGTTCAGATCTTCTAAAGCTTAGTTCACTCTCCAACCTTCAAAATCTCAGCAGCTCTCAAAACAGCCTTCGCACTCCTCTCGACCCACTCTTCAGCCTGCGTAACATTTCCCTGATCCAAGCTATCCTGCACAGCCGGGAAAACATCCGCTCCATAACCACTCTCCAGACCCGGCGCACTAACAACATTGTAGAAAGAATATCGACCCGGGAGTAATCCCTCGCTAGCGAAGCCTCTGCTAAACTCTCTGAACTTGGTGTTCACCTCAGCCAGCAGAACGGTGTCGTTCAAGGCGAGTGCTTGTTTGGCGAGTTTGTCGATACGCTTTCCTGCGGACTCGAACGCGGATACTGCGTCGGAGAGAGTGGTCAAGTCGAGGGTGTAGTTGGAGAAACGCTCTTCAAGTTTATCTTCGAGATCTTCGTAGATGTCTCTCAAGGCGGAACCGGCGTGGGTCATGTCCCAGGGGATGAGAGGGTCGTCGGCGATGTGGTAGGTTAGGAGAGTTACGTATTGACCCATGGCTTTGTGAAGATGGAAACCGGGGTCGGCGTAGTTGGTCATCCAGTCGTGAGTGTCGTAAAGAGAGTGGTAAGCGTAGACGGGATCCTTGGGACCAGGTCCGCCAGCGATGTCGAGCTATAGGCTGTTAGCATGGATACTTTGTGAGATGTACTGGCTGTCTTACCGAGCTGATTCCGTTGTGGTAGAATGCTGCGTAGTCACTTCCACTTCCCATCGCAGGAAGGACACCCTCTGTAGCATTGTACCAGGCATCGTAGAGTGTGGGTCCAGCGCCATAACCATCGGGGTAGATGACCTTCTTCATCGTCTCGATAGCAATCTTTTGGATCTCGCCAGATCCAACGATCTCCGCGCGAGGGCCAGATACAGCGGTATCGAGGTTGATGTATGCAACCACCTTCTCACGCAGTTCAGGAAGATGATCCTCCACCCACTCTGTGCTGCCCATGAGACCAAACTCTTCAGCGTCCCAAGAAGCGAGGATGCTGTGGAATGTTAGCTTTGCACAAGGTGACGGGCTGGGATGACTCACATAGTTCGTCGAGGCTTCCAACCCTTCTCAACCAACTTTCCGAAAGCCTTGGCCATCTCAATAAGAAGCGAACCACCAGAAACAGCATCGGCGGCACCACCACCGGTCCATCCATCGCGATGGTTTCCAATGATAACATACTCGTCCTCATTGGTACCGTTGATCGAAGCAAGCACATCCCAAGCAGGCTCCAATCTCTTATCCATGATATTGACGAGATTCAGCTTAGCACCGGGTGCTGGGCCACTGTAGTATGTCACGTTCGAGAAAGCGCCTTTGTAGTTGGTGCGGTTGACTTGCTCGGGGGAAAGACCATGACCGTCCAACGCGTGCAGCAGTTGGAGACCATCGCGGGGAGAGATGGGAATAGAGGGTGTTGAAGGGCCGTAAGGAGTAATGTCTGCTCTGGGAGCGTCTTTGTGCGACGCGTAGCCGATTGTTGAAGGGTCGCCGAAGGAGAGGGATCCCCAGCGAGTGCTGCCTCTTTGAATGGCTGAGGGGTGGCGAGCTGGGCCGTCTGGGGGGGTGTCAGATGTGTTGACTCATATGAGAATGTTCTGACTTACCGGGGTATGGAAGGTAGCCGTTCTCTTCGGTGATCTCACCGTCCTCGAGAGGGTCGGTGTAGATAATCGTGCCGATCATGCCGTTTGCCTACAAATGTTAGCACTTCGGTACCTCGAAAGGTTATTCGCCTCGCTCACCTCAGCGTTCTTGATCTTGACACCACGGTTCATTCCACCGTACTGGACCAGCGCAATTTTGCCTTCTAATTCGACACCAAGGTCCTTCAGCTTCTGGAAGTCCGCCTTGGCACCACGTCTACCAAAGTTAGCTTCACCCACCAACCAGACTCGGAAACTTACCCAACGTAAACATATTCAGCATTGACCCGTCCACTCCCCGCAAGCGCATGAAAAGCAACCTTTTCCTCAGGATTCCTCGTCTGCGCATCCCCTTCCAAGGGATCCTCTAGTCTCTGCACCTCAAACGCACTTCCATCAGCCCTCTCAAGCTTCAGCGTACTCTCAGTCGGCTCGGTGTACGTAATCCAGTACTCCTCAATCCACGATTCCCAACCGTGCTCGGACCATTTATTTTGTGTCCATTCTGCTTGGCTGCGGTTGTGGCCTGCGAGACGGTAGCCGGAGGAGTAGTAGAGGGACCAATCTGAGATGGAGGCGTTGTCGAAGGAGTTTACCAGCAGAGTTTCAGTTTCGGATAGGATGGGTGGGAAGGGGACGGTTTCACGCTTGGTGAGGCTGTTGGAGGAGCGGGAACTGCACTTGGAGCGTAAGTGCGCGAGTTCGTCCTTGTCTGGTAGGCAAGCGTAGACGCATGCTGCGGTAAGGAGGGCGGATGCTAGAGTTCTAGACATGATGACTGACGCTCAAAAGACCTCAAGTACCGTGACGAAGCACAATGCTACATGCGAAATGAGCATGTATTTATACTCCTCGTCACCTTACGAACATCCGTCTTGGCCTATTCATCGATCCAACAAGCGGGGAACTTCTCGTCGAAAACATGATAAGCTAGGTCTTACACCGCATCGAACCTACCTCAAAAAGGAATGTGAAGTTCTATCGCTTAAGAATAACATGCAGTATGCGGAGAAACAACGATAAGCACGCCGTAAGGATTTGGGTGCCAAAATTGACTTGACATAAGTGCCCAGCTCAACCCGCATGAGATGACCAAAATATTTCGTCTTTCATGCCCTTGCCGGTCAGATTCTCTGGCACACTGCGTCATTGCTTGGCGTCGTGTTATTCTGGCTGTGCTCACCTTCCAACTTGGGCTACGATCCGCGCGGCGTTGCATTTCGAGCGATGTAAGGCGGGGTTAAAGCGAACTTTTTGTTTGTGTTCCCGGGGTCTCCGTGAGGTTATTATGTTTAAGCTTGTTTTTGCGTTTGTTTGGAGCGGGGAAGGTAAGTCGGATGTGTTTCCTGGTCCTGGACTCTAAAAGGAAATAAGACGAGACCGGGCCCCGGGATCAATCGTTTCTTGCAACGGCAATTGAAGCAGAATTTGCTATGGAGAAGAGGGAGGACACTGATCCAGTTTCTACGATGATTTTACCTGCTATTCTTAAGTTGTTCGCCGCTACAATACTGAATCCGTCGCCCGAGTTTGTACCTTGCCAGCTGCGTTAGGCGGAGTCCAGCGAGAGCTGGTTGTTTACTTGCTTAGTGTCATCTTACTCCAGGAATAGGCTTTAGTAGATGAGAGTAAAGAAGTCCTCGGACGACTACTCTTTGCTTTTTCGGCGGCGGCGGCGATGATAGTTTCGAGATACTGCTATGCTTCTTCAGCAGCTGGGGGTAGCAAGCTTCCGCTTTGGCGAAGGAAAAGCTTCCTCGATAATGCAGTCTGAAACGCTGCCATCAGCCGCAACAGAGCGTCGCTCGAGCTTGAGGGGGTGAGCTCGGGGGCTGGCAGTGAAGAGCCTGGATCTTGTCGGAGGGAGAACTTTCTTACGGATGCAATCAGACTCGCTATAGTTGGGGACAATGATATGCTTTTGCTCGACATTAGCCTTTTGGTAGAATAGGGTTGAGGGTCGGTAGACATGTTGCGTTTTCGTCATGGCGATACCTGCATGACCTCGCAATCAGACTCGGAGCTCTCATCTGTACGATGTCATCTGCACTGGCCAGGTTTGCTTCGAAAGGATAAGAACTGCCGAAGAAGCAAGGACTGGCGACTTGCACCGTCCTAATCATCAGTGTCGTACCAATTGCCTTTATCCCATGCTCTTATTTTTCGAGGACAATCTTTAATGGCCTAGCCACGCTCATCCAATATTGAAGCCAAACGTGAATCCATTAAGTATAACTATTCATACAACCAGGTCCAGCCCGGCGAATTTCCTCCTACTGCTGTCCATTAAACCCCGTAAATCCATTCCCCAACGTATCAAACCCAGGATACATCTGTCCCCAATTCATATAATCCGGCTGTCCCATAGACATCTGCTCACCCATCATAGGCTGATACATAACCCCATTATTCCAAGCCGCAACATCCGCAACATCCATCTGCCCCAGCATAGAAGGCTCAAACCCCGTCGTCGGCGTAACAATCTCAACCACCGTCTCAGGAACTCTGCTTCCTCTACCTACCGTCCGTAAACTATCCCTACTCCTCAAACTATCCCGATGTCCCAAACTACTACTCTCCGACCCATCGTCTAGAATAACACCAGAGTCTGGCCGGGGCATGATTTCGCGGCTTTTGCGCTGGATGATGGTCTGAGGGGGTTGAGAGCGGATTATTTCGTTCTTTTTGTTGCTTCGGTTTGTGTAGGGCATGTTTTGTGCGTTGGCGATGCATGTATCTAGTGTTTCGACGAAACATTGGTAGAATTTTGTGGAGAGAGTTTCGAGGGTTGCTGGGTTGGAGATTTTGTCCATAAGGTCTGATTTGAGGGTTTCGAAAGCTTCTTTGTATCGAGCTGAGATTTCAAAGTGTTCGATTACGGGCGTATATTCTAGAACCGTCAGTCCATACCGGCTACCAAGTATCGGATTTACTCACCATAAGGTCTCACGTCACTATCATCGTCATCTGGAAACACGATATTCCAGATCTCCTTCCACTGAACCTCAGGTGAAGTCCCACTCGCCCGTTTCCTACTAAGCAACTTCGTGGCAGTCTGAGGATCGATTCCACTCTCGGCATCCGCGTCTGCGATATCGCACATGTACTCTTTCGGTAAACGCTGATGATCACGGAGTTCTTTTCGTGTAGTGAAATCTCGACTACAGCGATCGCAGACGTACGCTGAGGGATCGTCGCGTTTATGCTGCTTGACGATGTGTTGTCTGTCAAAGTTATTAGTGAGATTTGTGAGAAGGGACATTTGCAACTCACCTCAGTTCAGCGAACTTGGGAAAATAAGTCATCGCACAACTATGATGATCCCTCACATTAAACCGATGAGGATTCCTCTTGCGAAAGGGACAGCTTAGTCTCAAATTCTCATCATCCTTAGGATTCGGTCTCGGACGCTTCGCCGGTAGAAAACCAGATCCCTCACCATCACTGAACTCGTCGCCATCATCATCCCGTTTACCCGCCTTCTTGCGCTTGTTGCGGCGATCAGCGTCTTGGGAGGGCGTGGATGATGAGCTAGACATGGACATTGTGTGTGACAACTGGCCGTCGGAAGCAGATTGCCAGATATGCTGGGATATGTCTTTTGTAAAGCTTGATACTAGACTGTGGACTTTGGACTGCGGGATTGAAGTGTCGTTTAGATCGACGCCGTAGATTACTTGCAAAGCGTAGTTGAGGACTAGGTTTGCGTCTTCGGGTGTGACAGCCTCAGAGTCTTCTTCGTCGGCGTCAAAGTCTGTATCTGTCTGTCGAGATTCCGTAGGGGTAAGAACTCGCTCCTCTTTGATGAAAGAGTTGACAGGACTGACACAGTCAGCGACGCATCGCGCATGGAAATTCCAAATGCTTACCTCGCAGGACGAAGCTCAACAGGCGCCCTCTCACTCATTCCCCGAATCTTGATATCAAACTCGGGATACCCGGTAACAAACGCATCATCATCCTCATTCACAAAGGTCGAACAAGTGCCATTACTCGGATTATGTCGATGACATATCCGACTCGCAGGCCTGGATTCGGCGTCCAACTTGGCCGCGGCAAACTGTTCTTGAATTGAAGCGGCATACGTGGTACTTATCGGACTAGCCAGCGTAGAAAGAGAATGCGTAGTCGCAGAGTCGGGAACATTTGCTGAAGAAATACTGCTCATGGATGACTCGGTAGGTGAGCGCAGACGAGTAAAGTTGAGACTCTCGGGTACTTTTTTCCCATGTCGGCTTGGAAATCTGGAAACATGATTGTCTTTTGTGCGAAAGGGCAGATGGTGAAGACCAGCTTCACCGATCTGGTTGCTGTGATCTGTCATGGCGATGGTGAATTATGGAGATGAATTCTAGAAACATTTGAGGTCAGTGGAAGTGGCATAAGCGTTGGCATAATTGAAGGGTCTAGTCAATGCTTTACGCCATCGGTTTCGGGTAGATTTGACGGGTGTCGCTTACAAGGATGAATATCATGCAAAGAAGAGACGAAACAATTAAATGATAAAAATAAACTGTCGAGGATTCAGTTAAATTGAAAGACGAGAAACTTGGGGTAAAAGAGTGTGGTTGAAGCAATAAAAATGATACAAAGAGGGAGCCTAAATGATTAATCTGACAGTAAAAGAGAATCTGACAGAGATCAAACAAGGGAACGTCAGCATTATAATAAGAAACAGAAAAAAGGGAGAGTTTCAAGTCATCCTTCTCCCTGGTTCTTTCGCACAGGTTGCCTCGCCTGAGTCCTGCAGACAGAAATACGGTTGGGGTCCACTGCACTTATATAAAAATGGTAAGGACCGCCCCTGAGGATGATGCTGATTCGCTTGTGATGGCCGTTGTTGCATGGGCTGTGTTTGTAGCGAGGAGAACGTTTCCAGGCACCAGAATTGAAGGAGAAATCAATAAATTTATTGGTCAGCCTTATGGTTTCAGCGGTTTGAAGGGTCGATCATAATATGATGTGATCAGATGCCGAGGAACGGATGTCCGTGTATATCTAGGACTTTGCCCCATAACTATACGGACAAGCTGTTGTCCAAACCCGGCTCAGGGTGCCAGAATAAAGTAGGCTACGCACTGGTCTAAGCTGACATAAAGTGAATAAGATATTTCGTCGTCTATGCTCCCAGCGGCTAATTCTATGGCTAAATATTCTTGGTTCCAGTGCCTCATTGCAGATTCCACGCAGATGTCATATCGATCTCTTTAGTACACAAGGATATATACAGAAATTACATCCATCACGTCTAATATTCCGAACCACCAACCTACAAACCCATTAGCCCAAGATCACAAACACAACCATCAGACCAGCAAGTCCAACAACTCCAAATCTCTCCTTCCCCGAAGCCCCATTCGTCACTCCTTCCCCCGACTTCTTCTCCGCCGGTTCACGTACCTTTGTGAGCGTAATATTAAAAGCAGGACTCTTGACAGCCTCAACACCATCCTCACCACTCATAAACACAAACAGATCGAGAGGAAGGTAGTTGTACACCATACGATCCTGCTGGAACCAAGTCTGGCAAGTTCCATCCTTGAAGAAAATCTCCTTCTCGGATTCAGTGTTGTTGGCTGGGGGTGTCTTGTCGAACACAGCGCGCCAAGCCATCTGACCCTTGGTCTCCAAATTGGAAGGATACACACGCGCGTCAACGTAAGCAGTCTTTGTAGAAGCACCTGACTCTAGAGCGTTGAAGTTGTAGGAACCGATGTGGTTGAGGACATCAAAGCCGCGCATCTGCCAGCTCTTGATCTTGAAACCAGGATCTAAATCTTGGTTAAAAGTAATACTCGAGTTGGTCTCCTTGTCCTCGTAAGTACCGCCATAAGTAGTCTTTGCATCTTCGCGGCCAACGGCTTCAATCGCGGGGAGGAGCGTTTGGATCACGGCGCTGAGAATCTGGGCTGTTACGAAGGCGTCCCTGGAAGCTTCGCGGCCGCCGGTCATGATGGAGATGACGATGTCGTAGTCGGGAATCATGACAGTTTGAGAGTGGTAGAGACCAAGATCTCCGCTCTTGGTGTATATGTCCAGCAATCTTGAATCGGACGTGATGTTGTCGCTGCGGAGGATCTCCCAGGGTCCGCCGACTTGGTATCCCCAAGAAGCAGTGTTGGCTTCGGGCTTCATCCACTTCCGAGTTTCAACAGGAGTAAGAAACTTATTTGCGAGGATTCCGTCGGCGAGGAGAAGCATATCAGAAACAGAAGAGAAAATACCACCAGCCCTAGAAACGTCAGTCAAAATCATAACCTCAATATCAGGTAACTCACGAGCCAAACACGCCGAGCGTAGAGTTCCAAGTAGGTTCAGTCTCAGGAATGAACAGATCCTTCTGAGGAGGAGTCTTGTCGACATAAGTGTGGTTCATACCAACAACATCAAGAATATCACGCTTGACAATGTCCTCATAGGGCATGTCCTCAACTGCCTCGAGGACAAGGCCAAGAAGAGCGTGGCCAACGTTGGAGTAGACGGGGTTGGTGAAGGGGCTGTAGACGGGAGGTCGAAGGTTGACCTGCTCAAGAAGGTCGTCGCTGGTACAAGGGATTGTGCCCGGGAGACCGGAGCAGTTGGGTCCTTTGCCCTTGGGAATGGGAGGAAGACCTAATGGAGCCCAAGGTTCAGAACCGACAATTCCCAAATCCTGGGCCACTACCAAAAGTCAGTACCGATCAACCATGCTCGAAAGACAAACTTACTGTCAACACCGACACCAGAAAGATGACTAGCAAGCGATCCAACAGTAACATCCTCCCATTTCATACTCAAAATCTCATCACTACCCGCAGTCTTATTCAATCCAGGAAGATACTTCAGCACCGAAGCATTCAAATCAATCTTGTCATTAACCCTCGCCGCCAGCGCCGTAAAAAGCTTCGAACCAGAAGCAATTCGAAAGACAGTGTTCAGATCAATCTCATCCGTACCTAAACCAGGGTTTGGCGGTGTGAAGCTGTACGTAAACAACGAATCATCCTCGTGGATTGACTTTACAGCGATGGATAGACCTGAGGTGTTGAATTGAGAAGCTATTCTTGCGTCGAGGGTGGATTTGAGCGTTGAGGCGGCTTTTTTGACGTAGGGACTTGAGCTGGGGGATTGAGGTGCTGGAAGGACTGCGCCGAGAGGGGGACAAGCCTTGGAGTCGACTACTGTCAGGAGACCTGCAGCTACTGCTGCGATCTTGGTAAGGGAAGGCATTGAATGCGATGTATACATGGGATTGTGTAAAGAGTGGTGTGTAGATCAGAGTAAACTACGACGTTGGGAACTGACATTATATACACAACACCATGAGCTTGAAGGAATTACACTAAGACTTCCCATTAAACTGTTCTCGCCAACATATTCTCGCATTCCAAACAGTCCGACATGCCATCTGCCATCTACCATCCTAGCTTGTTCATCCATCGTGCCTTGGTCTCACTCAGCCTCCCCGCTCCCAATATTGGATCCTGCAATACCACGCCAGATGTGTACCAGAAGGATCAACCAGCAAGACCCAAGGTACCAAAATAAAGTAGCCCAGGTACCAGTGCGATGTGACAAGAAGATGGTCAGATTATTTTGGGTGCTTTGTTAGGCGGCCGACACTTGTAGATCTTAGCATAAAGCAAAACCGGCTTCAATCTCGGACCCTTGAAATGCGAGAATTGAGCCAAGGATCCAGCTTTTAGTTTCCGAGCTCACAGAGTCCGAGCCGACCAATCACCCTCTGTTGTCCACCTACCCCAGTCCGGGCGCTAGAAAGAACAAGCCCAAATGACAGCCTGAAGTGTCCCAGTTATTTTGGCCCACGGAAAATTCCTGCCGCGAGGTTCCATTAATGGATTCAGTGGATGGAACGCTGGTGGGTGCTGTAAGGCTGAGCGCGCGGGGAGCGGCCGCGCGGGTCTTTGACATTCTTTTGGCGGCGGGCGCTTAATTGCGATGGATTGTATGACGAAAGATTGATGTCTAGTCTTAAGGTTAGGATATAGACTGATTGATAATTGTCTACCGGTTCGCTCGGTGGGATAGGGGACCGACCGTCTGCAGAGTAGAGCTTCCCTGTGGTTAACAGCTCAGATGGCTTCAGTGGATGCACTCTCTATCTCCCATTATCCCACTCGGGCTGTAAACATCTTATCAATCAGCCTGTATCAACACCAAAGATATCTAATTAAAAGGATCGCTATCATAAGCAAAAGCTTCATCACTGCAACATCGTAAATCATTCCCTCATACATCGTCACAATGGCCCCCAAACCATTCCCACTGCGCCACGATCCTACAATACAGGGATTCACTTAGCCGTTGCACTGCCGTGGGGCCGATCCCTCACCCAGAACTCGCCTATCTTTATCCTTCCAGCGGCATGGATAAAACTACACATCGCCCACTAGCATCACCATCCTTCCTCATTTCTCCAGCTCGGACTCTTTACCTCGGACTTTTCTATACTCTTCAGCCTCAAGTCAGCCCTAACATACACTAAGAGTCTGTACCTTGCAGAAAAACATGTACTCCGTCCCGTCGCAGTCACCGCCCAAACAATCGGGTCGGAAGGGAAGTAAAAAGGTTCGCACTGGTTGTATTACCTGCAAGTGAGTTACTCCGCTCTTCGTCAATCCATGTACTAACCATGACTATCTAGAATTCGCAAGGTCAAATGCGATGGTACAGACATAGCATCTCTTCAATTAGTTCCCAACTAACAATTTGTAGAAGCCAAACCATTCTGTCTACGATGCATAAAAACAGGCCGTCAATGCGACGGCTACCGTCCATCCCCAAACTCCTCCCCAGAACCACTATCCCTAAGTCCAGCACCAGGCTTCGACTCCCACCAAGAAGTCCACGCCTTCGACCACTACCGTCTACGCACCGCCAAAGTCCTCTCCGGTGTAATCGACGCCAGTTTCTGGGGCGGTGTAGTTCTTAAAATGAGCGCTACAGAACCTGCTGTTCGGCATGCCATTCTTGCGATTAGCTCCCTTCATGAAGCTGTTGAGAACAGAACAAAGGGACTTGACACGCGCTTTGCGTTTCGAGAATATGGAAATGCGATTACCTCGTTGAGGAATTGGGGCGATCGGAATGAACCTTCTCTGGTGCCGTTGCTTGTCTGTGTGTTGTTTATTTGTGTTGAGTTTCTTATTGATCGGGATACCGCTGCGCAGATGCACATCTGTCAAGGACGACAGATCCTCTCAACACTGGGTAATGGACGATCACCAGCTATGGAAACGATCAAGCATGTTCTCGTACCCATTTACGCTCGGTTGAGTCTATCCAGTTTTCTGTTCGGCAGTCGTCCTGCGCCTATTCCTGCACATTTACGAAGCTGGACTGACATGCCCGTCATGTTCAGCAGTATCGAAGAAGCGCGATATGCGCTGTACTTGTTACAAGACGACACACTGCAGTTCGCTTTTGCTGCGAGAAGTATTATTTTCGACCCGGAGGCAGATCCCCAGCAAATCGTCCATTTCCAACATGAACAACAGCGCCTTTTGTCACAATTGACTCGGTGGCATGCTGCATTCACAGTCATAACAGCAATGACGCCCCAATCACCAGCCCTCGAAAACGCCCTCAACGTTCTCAGAATCTACCATCAATCCACGCTCATCTACATTTCCACCGCTCTCGACACGAGCGAAATGGGCTACGACAACTACACGTCCAACAGCGCGACGATAATCTCTCTAGCATCAACAATAATCGGCTCAGGCTCAAACTCTAAGCTCGAAACATTCAGTTTCGAAACAGAGATCATACCACCCGTTTACTGGGTCGCCATCAAATGTCGCCATCCGTTACTTCGAAGAGCAGCGCTGAATCTTTTGAAGAGAGATCAAATGAAGAATCGGCGGGAGAATTTATGGCATGCGCGAGAAACAGCCATCATCGCAGCACGAAGCATCGAAATAGAAGAGTCAGACTACGACACACCAGATCGAAACACCTCCAGTCCACGAAGTATACCATCTCCCAGCTCGCTATCCTTTGACTCCGAAGAAATATACGAATACCTCGTCAGCAAAGACATAAAGATAAAAATCCCCACAACAAAACCTCCTTCCCTGCCCGCACCACCACCATCATTCACAGACCCCACACCTGAAGAGTTCATATCCGGATCACCGTACAGTCTAGGCTCCTCACCAGAACCCACGACACCAGATGGTGTACCGCAGTTGGATGTAACTGCGTTGAAGAGCAGTGGTTTGGAGCCGCCGTTTAATATTCCGAATGAGAGGAGGATTAAGAATGCGGTTTTTGGACCGGCGGAGATGGAAGGGATTTTGGTTACTTTCTTTAGGGATCCGGAGCCGGGGGAGATGAAGTGGAAGGTCACGAGGGAGTTTTTGAGGTTTGGGAATGGATATGATGTACGATAATGATATACCCAGGTGTTTTGATAGTTTTAGCTATCACTGTTTATTAACCCTTGTCCATTGGACATTGCGTGTGTTGCTGCTTGATTGAATTGTGATCCGAAATCAGGACACAGCTGTGATAGGAATGATTGACCTTTATAAGCATTGACCATAAAGGCAAGGAATCTTGATTGTACAAAAGAATACTTGAAATTATTTTATGCGCCTAACTCAGGAGTCAATCGCGTTCAAGATTCGACTTATGAAACATCCTTCATTAGATGTCTACCCTGCACCACTACACGACCTTGAAGCGTGAAGCGGCGGCACCTTCAACTGCCGAGCCACAAATAAGCAATGTCAGAGATCTTTGATCGTTCATTCCCTACTTTAGACAATTGAGCGTCTATTAAAATGTGTTTTTCTGTTGTGATGTCGCGAATGGCATATTGCGAAGATGTATCGTCTCGCAAAGAACTGTGCAATGGGAAATGCGTCGAGGGACATCCATGCACCATAACATATCACCCTTTCGAGGAAGCAGATCGAATTTACAGTCACCCTTGCGAGCACACTCTTGGTTATGGTTACCAGTGCACCGATTTATGCGCTAAGCCATGCACATGTGGTCTAAGCCATGCACATGTGGTAGCTGCAAGAAGAAGATGCCTGTTCGACTTCAACGAGAGCCATGAGGAACCCAGCGTGTCACATTATGCTCAGAACCCGCAACACTATGAACAACCATCACCACGACCAGCGTTCGACTCAACGCCAACAAAACATGACCGACCAGTCAATCATAAGGCATACAATTCGAAAATTAACCACAGTGTTCACAGGGGTATCATTATCATTACTACAATCTACTCAAGTCCTCTTCACCCTCTAGCAGCCTCAGCCACAAGTTTTCTCCTCTTATTCCTCTCATCCTGCTCCGCCAAAACCTTCGCCGTTAAACTCGCCGCAAAAGAATTATTAATCCCACTAATTCTCGCATCCTCGGTCTTCTTCGTATCCTTCGAAGCCTTCTCCTCTTCCTTCACATCATCGCCCTTGCGCTTCTTCTTCTTCTCCGTCTTATCCTTCTTCAAAGTATGCGTCAATCCTTCACCCTTGAGTTTCTCCATCCTCTTCTCCAATCGCTCAATATCTTCTTTTGACGCCGCAAGTAGTGTAATGATGTTTTCTTGCTCAAATTCCGTTCCGCACTCGGGACAGGTCTTTTCTTGAATCTCCTTCATTGCGACATCCGCAAAGACATGGCCGCAAGGAACGAGGTATACGGACTTGACAGACGGACCCAGCTCTTTCATAGAAATAGGACACACGAGCTTGTCGCCATTCTTGGAAACCTTGAGCTTTGCTACATCGCGCAGTGACTTGACTCCCAGACTCGCAGGTGTGACATCGACGGGTTCGTCAGAGGGCATGAGCCCGTTGAGAATGGCTTCGTAGTTGTAGAGGCGCCCGCGCCAGTCGGAGACAAGAGTATCGATATCGAGAGGTTTGCCGCTGAGTGCGCAGTGTGACCATGCATGGGCGAGTGCTTCGAGGGTTGTGGCTTTTAGTTCGGATGTTGTTTTGGCGCGCGCGGCATTCTTGACGAGCTCGTGGCGCTTGGGGATGGAGCCTCCGTCGTTACCCATGTTGATTGCTGGGTCGTATTTTGTAACAATGTAGTGTATGTATCAGTGAAGAGGTGTGTTCGCAATCGGAGGTGATGCACGTATCGCAGCGAAAGGGTGGGATGATCGTAAAGGTGGATAAGTTAGGAATGTCGACCAGGAAGGCGATTCCTAAATCAAAAGAAGAAAGCTTATCGATAAGACCCGAGGAGCAACGGTCAAGCATAAAGTAGCGAGTCCGTGCGCAAACTATCACCAACTGTGACACCAAGCCGTCGTTGCTAGCTCTTTGTACCAATCAGCACTGTGCCTCTACTTGTACACGCTCCACCAATTCCCAAACATCCACCTCCGCCTGACCCAAGCTCATTCAACCTTCAACTTCGACCTCCCCCCAGGTGCTATGCGCCTTTCTTAATATCCTCTTTCGGTGGCGCCTAGTTGGAGGCATTATTTATAACACACGATCGTCCTATAGTTGCAGTTCTTACGAAATATTCACGTCCGACACGCGCGCCGACCTCGAAGCTCCCCACACTCTCTTGACGACTCTGCCCCCGGGCTTTCCATAATCAAGTACATGCGCTCTTGATCCTATCCATCTCAGTGCCATGGCACAAGCACAGCAAGTCGCTCTCGAGCGACTGGAGCAAGTCACCCGCGGCCTCAAGTCAAGGTATGTTCTTTCGTCATAGCAACGAAACAAACCTAATATCCCCGCAGGATTAGCGACGACGTGCGAAAACGATCCGCCGTACAGCTTCGCGAGCTTGTGACGGTCTGCCATCGAGATCTTTCCCCCGAACTATTTCAGTCCTTTTACAATGCCGTCAACAATAAGATCACACAGCTCATCACACACGGGAGTGACTCGTCCGAACGTCTCGGCGGAATCTACGCTCTCGATGCGCTCATCGACTTTGAAGGTGTGGACGTAGCCGTCAAATACACGCGTTTCACGCAAAATCTCAAAACGATTCTCCGCGGAAAGGACATTAATCCCATGCAACCGGCCGCCATCGCGTTAGGAAAGCTATGTCGACCAGGCGGATCCATGATATCAGAAGTAGTAGACTCGGAAGTCAACACAGCGCTCGAATGGCTCCAGAACGACCGCGTGGAGGAGCGACGATATAGTGCCGTGCTCGTCCTGCGAGAACTGGCTCGTAGTGCTCCGACGTTGATGTATCAGTACATCCCTACAATCTTCGACTGGATCTGGATTGGACTTAGAGATTCCAGACAGCTTATCCGGGCGACGTCAGCAGAAACAGTTAGCGCCTGTTTCCGAATCCTTCGCGAACGAGACCAAGAGATGAAGCAACGATGGATGAGCAACATTTACAACGAGGCGAAGCAGGGTCTCAAGGTCAACACTGTGGAGTCTATTCATGGTTCGTTGCTTGTGTTAAAGGAGCTTCTTGAGCAGGGCGCTATGTACATGCAGGAGCATTATCAGCAAGCGTGTGAGATCGTGTTCAAGCACAAGGATCATAGGGACCCGACTATCCGAAAGACTGTGGTTCTCTTGATTCCTGACTTGGCAAGCTACTCTCCTGCGGACTTTGCGCATACATGGCTGCACAAGTTTATGGTTTACTTGTCGGGGATGTTGAAGAAGGACAAGGAGAGGAATGATGCGTTCTTGGCGATTGGTAATATCGCCAATTCTGTCAAGAGCGCCATTGCTCCATATCTCGATGGTGTTTTGATCTACGTCAGGGAAGGTCTGAGTGTTCAATCACGAAAGAGAGGCTCAGTCGACCCAGTGTTTGACTGTATCAGTCGTCTTGCTGTGGCGGTCGGTCAAACTCTCAGCAAGTACATGGAAGCACTCTTGGATCCTATCTTCGCATGCGACCTTACTCCCAAACTTACACAGGCTCTCGTCGACATGGCCTTTTACATCCCTCCCGTCAAACCAACGATCCAAGAACGATTACTCGATATGCTCAGTATAGTCCTCTGCGGCGAACCCTTCAAACCTCTAGGAGCACCCCATCCCAACACCCTCACCTCTGTTCCAATTATTCCCAAAGACGCGAAAGATCCTCTGGCTTACGAACACCGAAGAGCCGAAGTCAAGCTCGCCCTCAACACCCTCGGCAGCTTCGACTTCTCAGGCCACGTCCTAAACGAATTCGTCCGCGATGTCGCAATCAAGTACGTCGAAGACGAAGACCCGGAAATTCGAGAAGCAGCAGCCTTGACATGCTGTCAATTATACGTCCGAGATCCAATCGTCAACCAGACCAGTTATCACGCACTCCAGGTAGTCGGCGACGTTATAGAGAAACTTCTCACTGTCGGAGTCTCAGATCCTGAACCTAATATCAGAAGGACAGTTCTGGCAGCTTTGGACGAGAGATTCGATCGACACTTGGCCAAGGCTGAGAACATTCGCATTCTGTTCTTTGCTCTCAACGATGAGGTGTTCTCCATTCGAGAAGTCGCGATCGCTATTGTTGGCCGCTTGGCTAGGTACAATCCGGCTTATGTTATTCCTTCGCTGCGAAAGACGCTCATTCAGATGCTCACCGAACTTGAGTTCTCCGATGTTGCCCGTAACAAGGAGGAGAGCGCCAAGTTGTTGAGTCTTCTCGTTCAGAATGCTCAGTCTCTTATCAAGCCTTATGTCGAGCCTATGATCTCGGTCCTGCTGCCGAAAGCGAAAGACAGCAACCCATCAGTGGCTGCCACTATTCTCAAGGCAATTGGTGAGCTTGCGACTGTTGGTGGTGAGGACATGATGCCGTACAAGGATCGACTGATGCCGCTCATCCTTGACGCGCTCCAAGACCAGAGTTCAAATGCGAAGAGAGAAGCTGCTCTTCACGCGTTGGGACAGTTGGCGAGTAACTCTGGATATGTCATTCAACCATATATCGAGTATCCTCAATTGCTCGAGATCTTGCAGAGCATCATTAGGACAGAGGGACAACGGGTTCCCTTGCGACAGGAGACCATTAAGCTGATGGGTATCCTGGGTGCTCTTGACCCTTACAAGCATCAGGTGAGTCGTTCTATGCAATTGCTGAACAATACTGACAGAAACAGGCTGAGGAACGAACTCCGGATTCGCGCCCTGGCGAGGCTACTCAAATGACCGACATCTCTCTCATGATGACCGGGCTGACACCGTCCAACAAGGAATACTTCCCTACCGTCGTCATCAACGCTCTCCTCCAGATTCTCAAGGACTCATCTCTCGTCCAGCACCACGCAGCTGTAATTGAGGCGATCATGAACATCTTCCGCACTCTAGGCCTGGAGTGCGTGTCTTTCCTCGATCGCATCATCCCAGCATTCCTCCAAGTCATTCGATCAGCCACCTCCACCAGACTCGAGTCTTACTTTAACCAGCTGGCGACTCTCGTCAGCATTGTTCGACAGCATATCCGAAACTATCTACCCTCCATCGTCGAGATCCTCCAAGAATACTGGCATACCTCTCCGTCGTTACAGACTACTATTCTGTCTCTCGTAGAGGCCATTTCCAGGTCGCTTGAGGGCGAATTCAAGATCTACCTCGCTGGATTACTCCCATTGATGCTTGGAGTTTTGGACAAGGACACCTCTGCCAAGCGCACACCTTCGGAGAGGGTTATGCACGCTTTCTTGGTGTTTGGCGCCAGCGCAGAAGAGTACATGCATCTCATCATTCCTGTTATTGTTCGCACGTTTGAGAAGCAGGGTCAGCCTACATTTATTAGAAAGCAGGCCATCGATACCATTGGCAAGATCTCTCGACAGGTCAATTTGAACGACTATGCGGCAAAGATCATTCATCCTCTTACTCGTGTGTTGGATATGGGTGAGCCTTTGCTACGCACTGCTGCTTTGGACACGCTCTGTGCTCTCATTCAGCAATTGGGCAAGGATTACCTGCACTTCATGGGTACTGTCAACAAGACCATCAACCAGCATCAAATTCAGCACTCCAACTATGAGCTTCTTGTCAGCAAGCTCCAGAAGGGAGAGGTCCTGCCCCAAGATTTGAGCTCGGGGGCTGGTTTCGGTGATGGCGCCGACGAGCCTGCGTTTGCGGACCAAGGTACTAAGAAACTTGAGATGAACGCCATCCATCTCAAGGCCGCCTGGGACACCAAGGGCAAGTCGACAAAGGAAGATTGGCAAGAATGGCTGCGACGCTTCAGCACGACGTTACTGACAGAATCACCCAACCACGCCCTCCGAGCTTGCGCCAGTCTCGCAAGCGTGTATCTCCCACTCGCTCGAGAGCTCTTCAACTCGGCGTTCGTCTCCTGCTGGAGCGAACTCTACGAGCAATTCCAAGATGAACTCATCCAGAACATCGAGAGCGCGATAAAGTCGGAAAATGTCCCACCTGATCTGTTGGGTCTTCTCCTCAATCTCGCCGAGTTCATGGAACACGACGACAAGGCTTTGCCAATTGACATCAGAGTTCTCGGTAGGGAGGCTGCTCGCTGTCACGCGTACGCAAAGGCCTTGCACTACAAGGAACTCGAATTCCTGCAAGATCAGAGCAGTGGTGCTGTCGAGGCTCTGATCGTTATCAACAATCAGCTCCAACAGTCTGATGCTGCCATTGGTATTCTCCGCAAAGCTCAACTCTACAAGGAGGGGATTCAGCTTCGAGAAACCTGGTTTGAGAAGCTTGAGCGTTGGGAGGAGGCGCTTGCGTTCTATAATAAGCGTGAGGAGGAGGTTCCTGAGGATCAAGCAATCCCTGTTGATATCGTCATGGGTAAGATGCGTTGTTTGCATGCGCTGGGAGAGTGGGAGGCTTTGGCTTCGCTGACTGGCAGCACTTGGGCAAATTCTACGCCTGAGGTTCAGAGGATGATTGCGCCTCTTGCGACGGCTGCTGCTTGGGGTCTCAACAAGTGGGATTCCATGGACAACTACCTCTCATCACTCAAGAGGTACTCACCCGATCGTTCATTCTTCGGTGCCATTCTAGCTCTCCACCGCAACCAGTTCCGTGAGGCGATTGCTTGTGTCACGCAAGCTCGTGAAGGTCTGGACACCGAATTGAGCGCATTGGTCAGCGAGTCATACAACCGAGCATACCAAGTCGTTGTCCGAGTTCAAATGCTCGCAGAATTGGAAGAGCTCATCGTCTACAAGCAATGCGACGAGAAGAAGCAGGCCATCATGCGACGAACCTGGGAGACACGACTTAAGGGCTGTCAAAGGAACGTCGAGGTCTGGCAGCGCATGCTCAGGTTACGTGCTATAGTGATTGCACCTACTGAGAATATGCACATGTGGATCAAATTCGCCAACCTTTGTCGCAAGTCTGGACGAATGGGCTTGGCGGAGAAGTCACTCAAGCAACTCATCGGAACCGACGCTCCTTTGGAGTCTATGATACCTTATTGGAACGATCAGCGACAGCCTGGTCCTGGCCCCAGAAGTGCACCTGCTGCACAGGTTATTTACGCTGTGCTCAAGTACCAGTGGGAGCTGGGTCAACAGTCTGCACAGAAGACCAAGATTCCTGAAAAGACGCTGTACTGTCTTCGCAAGTTTACAAATGATGCCGCGCATAGACTGGACGTTGCTCGAGCGCATCTCAATGCTCAAGCTGGTAGTGAAGTCAATATCACAAACGACTATGGCTTCCAGAACCCAATGGATCCTGCTGTCATGAGCCCTCAGACTCAACGGGCGTTGTATGACCAAACCGTTCTGTTGGCGAAATGCTACTTGAGACAGGGAGAGTGGTTGATTGCTCTCAACAAGGATGACTGGCAGTACACCCAGGTCCAAGATATCCTTACTTCCTACTCCCAGGCGACCAAGTACAACCCTAGGTGGTACAAGGCTTGGCACGCTTGGGCGCTCGCCAACTTTGAGATCGTCCAGACTCTCACAGCCCAGAACGAAGGACACCTGTCGAGGGCAGACCAAGCGATGGTGGTTGACCATGTCGTTCCCGCCGTCAAGGGCTTCTTCAAGTCCATCGCTCTCTCAGAGGGAAGCTCCCTACAAGATACCCTCCGTCTGCTTACTCTCTGGTTCACCCACGGCGGCAGCGCAGACGTCAACACAGCTGTGACAGAAGGTTTCGCCAACGTCAGCGTCGACACATGGCTCGAGGTCATTCCTCAACTCATCGCCCGAATCAACCAGCCTAACAAGCGCGTTCAACAATCGGTGCATAACTTGCTTGCCGATGTCGGACGAGCTCATCCTCAGGCTCTGGTCTACCCTCTCACCGTCGCTATGAAGTCATGGCAGAACACAAGGCGATCTCGTTCCGCAGCTCAAATTATGGATAGTATGCGACAACACAGCGCCAATCTGGTCGCACAAGCAGACACTGTCAGTCACGAGCTCATTCGTGTAGCTGTTCTGTGGCATGAACTTTGGCATGAAGGTCTGGAAGAAGCTTCGCGCTTGTACTTTGGTGATCATAACATTGAAGGCATGTTTGCTACGCTGGAACCTCTTCACGAGCTTCTTGAGCGTGGACCGGAGACTCTGAGGGAGATTTCGTTTGCGCAGGCTTTCGGTCGTGATCTGAAGGAGGCGCAAGATTGGTGTCGACAGTACGAGACGAGCCAAGATGTCAACGACCTCAACCAGGCTTGGGATCTGTACTACCAGGTATTCCGCCGAATTAGCAGACAGCTGCCACAGGTCACCACTCTGGAGTTGACGTACTGCTCGCCCAAGCTGCTTAACGCAAAGGACCTCGACCTCGCTGTTCCAGGAACGTACAAGAGTGGTCAGCCAATTGTGCAGATCATGTCTTTCGACACGACGTTTAGCGTTATCAACTCTAAGCAGCGCCCACGAAAGCTCAATGTCAACGGCAGCGATGGAAAGTCCTACGCCTTCCTTCTCAAGGGCCACGAAGATATTCGTCAAGACGAACGTGTTATGCAGCTTTTCGGTCTGTGCAATACTCTTCTGGCTCACGACTCGGAATGTTTCAAGCGTCATCTCAACATCCAGCGTTACCCGGCCATTCCTCTGTCTCAAAACAGCGGTCTTCTCGGATGGGTGCCCAACAGTGACACCCTCCACGTTCTCATTAGAGAATATCGCGAGAGCCGCAAGATCCTGCTTAATATTGAGCATCGCATCATGCTTCAGATGGCGCCTGACTACGACAACCTCACCTTGATGCAGAAAGTCGAGGTGTTTGGTTATGCGTTGGATAACACCACCGGACAAGATCTATACCGAGTCTTGTGGCTCAAGTCAAAGTCCTCAGAGGCTTGGCTCGAGAGACGAACAAACTACACGAGATCTCTCGGTGTTATGTCCATGGTCGGCTACATTCTTGGTCTGGGCGATCGTCACCCGTCTAACCTTATGCTTGACCGCGTCACTGGAAAGATCATCCATATCGATTTCGGTGATTGTTTCGAGGTTGCCATGAAGCGAGAGAAATACCCTGAACGGGTTCCCTTCCGATTGACGCGCATGTTGACGTATGCTATGGAAGTCAGCAACATTGAAGGTTCTTTCAGAATTACTTGTGAGAACGTGATGAGAGTGCTGCGAGACAACAAGGAAAGCGTCATGGCTGTTCTCGAAGCCGTAAGTTTCCCTCCACCACTCACTCAATTGATATACTAACGATTCTAGTTCATCCACGACCCTCTCCTAACATGGCGTCTAACCAACGCCCCATCCCCCGCCGGTCCCAACTTCCGCAACGACCGCGACACAGCGATGCCCGTCCCTGGCGGCGTCCGCGCTCGTCGGCAGAGCATTCTCGACAGCGACGTGGCACCCAGCGAACTCCTCAACGCCCCCGAACCATCCATTCAAACACGCGCGCGCGCCCGCACAAACTCCTCTGCCGGTGTTCCAGAAACCAACGGCGCACCCGAAGTAGAATCCCAAAACGCTCGTGCGGTCGAAGTCCTGGATCGTGTGCAACAGAAACTTACCGGAAGGGATTTCAAGAATAATGAGGAGTTGGATGTGATTAATCAGGTGAATAAGTTGATTATGGAGGCTACCAAGTTGGAGAATTTGTGTCAGCACTATATCGGATGGTGCAGCTTCTGGTAGAGGAAGAGTGTTTTTGCAGGTGAAGGGGAGGGGAGGTTCAAGTTGTGTTGTACATTGGAGTTTCGGGGTTTGTTTGGGTTCAAGTTGTATGATATCACGTTGACCTTGGACGTGCTGTACATGGCATATTTGTTGAGCTTATGTTTGTATGAGGCGGACGATAGACCTTTAACAGTATCTTTCTTATTGCATTTTGTTCATCATAGTGATTGCGCAACAAGTAGCATTGTTCAGTGAAATTGAAGCGACAATTCTTCTCATTGAGTTTGTGCCCATTTCTCGTTATTGAGGCAAACAACTTAGGGTAGACGAACTTAGATTGAGTCTACAGAGTGAAGTCGGTCATGATCCAAAGTAGTGACTAGCAGAAGCATGTCATCTACAGCTTATGGACCAAAATAAAGTGGCATCGGTGTCGGCCTACGTTTGCATCAAGTGTCCAGATCATTTCGTCTCTTGGGCTTTTACCGGTCAATCCATCTAGACTTCGACAACATGGACAGCGATTCGGTCATCCTAAGCGAAGCCATTCAGATGCAAAGCAACATCAACATACCATCCGGATGATTCGGAGACGAGTGGCATGTTGTTCAATTTGACAGCGCATCCACTTTCCAGTATCTGTAGATACAAAAATTCGGTGAAGATAAGGTCAAGATGAAACAGGGCAGATCACCTCCATTTTCCTGATTTTGTTTGATGGTCCAGGTACAAGGATCAAGGTGACGGATCATGACGTTTACTGGGGATGTCGAGTCAGTACTGACGTCCACTGGTTGCAGATCTCCAACCCGACATCTATAGGTAGCTGTCCTGTATAAATAGAATGTCGTGCTTAGAAAAAGCAAAAATGCAGGTGCAAGTTGGGCATCAGGGAAATAATAAAGGCTGTCAATGCAGGCCAAGACGCAGCTAGGAATTATCACCAAGGCACAGTTGGGCTGGGAGCATGAATGAATTGACCACGATCCAATCTCTCACCCCCCAAAAAAAGTTCCGCACCAAAAAGTTTAGCAGCTTACTTTTAACTCCATAGCTTACGACGCTTTAACTGCCCAAGCTCCATTCAATCAATGCAAAGGATCTTTTGACTGCCCGGGCAGTCAGTTCAGGCTCGGCCCACCTGACAATCTATCCTCAGTCATCAATCCATCTTTTATCCCTCTAGAATATTGACATCCAAGGTATGCGTACCTGTCATTCTCTTCCATGCTGTCAATAGCCTCGCGCTACCCCGCTATCTAACGTCCATCGGATTCAGCGTCTGCTTTTACCCGCCCGCCTGGCTCACGGGCTCCAGTATCCGAGGCCCAGTGAGGTCCAGACCTCTAAAAGTTAGCAGGGGACCAGGCCGTTACAGCACATGAGGCAGGTGCTTGCTTCAGTGCTCCACTCCACTAAAGTGTCAGAATAAACTCCCCCAAATACTACCTGTATCTGATCGAATTATTCAGTCTCTGGTACCCTGTCTCCCCCAACCTCCAGTATCTTTCTCATCAACAAACACAAAAACATCCGTTGTCGCTCTCAACTGTCATCATCAAATCTTACTCAACTTAGCCAACGCATTATCGACTTCCAGGGCTATCGTCTAAGCGAATCGACTAGATAGTGTCCCCCCGTTCTGACTCTGGCCCCTCCCCCGTCCCATTCCCTAAACAACTCCACTTTAATCCGTTGCTATCGCGGGACATCCGGTACCTTCCTCCTACCTCCCCATTCAATCCATCTTGACCAGTACATACCTCCTCCCAGCCAAACGTCCATATCGCGCAACAGATAAAAACACACCTTATCACAATCAACATCTTCTATCGATACCGTTGAATCGTCCCTCGGCTTGACATCGGCCAAGTGCGCGATCGCGCCACAGCTGATATCGCCATCATGGGGAACTCTAATACGAAAGAGTCCCGCGAGGGCGATGCTTCTCGCCGTTATTCACAACAACCCGTCGATCCCTCCATTCGCGATCATCTCCAACGACAAGATAACTCCAACAATAGATCAAGTCGTCGTATCAGTAGAGCTGAGATCAATATCTTTGGCCTCGGGCCTTCCTCACGCAACCGTGAACAACAAGATGCTCCCTTTGAACGTCGCGAGACCAAACAAGAGCGCGAGGCGAGACGACTAGAGAGGGAACGTGTGGTTCGAGCCAAGGAACGAGAGAGAAGTATGCGCGAGGAACATGTTGACGGAGGGTATTTGGTTACGTTGGGTACCTATACTGGTACTGAGGACTTTAGCAAGCCAACAGTGAGGCAGTTACAGGTATGATCTCTGGTCTGTGTCTTGAGGTAAGCTGACAACTATAGATCGAAAGAAAGCTTGCGCCTTTCTGGAGAGGCCTAAATGATTGGTCTTCAAGCTGGGCTGAACATCAACTTATCGCTGCTGCTCGTGGCCTCGACGTTCCTCCCGCCGATGCGCCACCCGACCCAGAGCTTATCCCTCAACCACTTCCATCAGATCCTTCCGCGTCGAACAACAACCTCCAAAACTTGACGGTTCCTATGGGCCCCAGGACTCTTTCTGCCGCATCCGACCGCAGCGGATCAGGGTCGCCTTCAACTGGACAAGGCAAAACACCTTTTAAGCCTCGAGCTAAGGCTCTCGCGGCTGCCCTCAGTGGAGGTTCCAGAAACGCCTCGTCGACCGATTTGACTCCCAAGGAGATTTCTCTACCCAATGATCCTTTCGTCAATGGACAACCTCTTGAGGTTTTCCTCTACAAGGACGCTGATGAGTGTCCTATCTGTTTCTTGACATACCCACCTTACTTGAACAGCACCAGATGCTGCGACCAACCTATTTGCAGTGAATGCTTTGTTCAGATCAAGCGCTCCGACCCCCATCTTCCCGAGCATCATCCCAACGGTGAAGCTCGAGATCCCAACGAAGGGCTGAATGCCGATGATCCTCCCGAGCTACTTATCTCGGAACCTTCTGCATGTCCGTACTGTCAACAACCCGAGTTCGGAGTGACCTACGAACCTCCACCTTTCCGTCGAGGCCTTATCTATTCAACAAGCAACAACCACAACACGGCCATGTCATCGCAGACTTCGTTGAACAGCACCCTTCAAACCCCTCCTACGCCCGGTCGTCGACGCGCACATAGTCTGTCCGCGAACGCACCGAACGTTATAACAACTGACCGCGTGAGACCGGACTGGGCGGCTAAGCTTGCTTCAGCACGGAACCATCAAGCTCGTCGAGCAGCTGCCGCTACAGCCCTACACACAGCCGCTTTCCTCATGGGTGGAAACGAGCAACGAACTATCCTGCGCGCCCCGAGACTCGGCCGAAGAAATACACGCCCCACCGAAGAAGGTACTTCCAGCACAGGCGCGCAGGCTGAGGGTGCACAAGACGAAGCGACCGAGGGACAGCCTGAGGCAGGAGCTCGCGGCACACGGAGGAATCGCATGGAAGAACTCGAAGAGATGATGCTAATGGAGGCTGTTCGTCTTTCGCTTGCTTCCGAGGAGGAAAGAAAGCGAAAGGAGGATAAAGCCATCCGAAAAGAGACCAAGAGAAGAGAAAAAGAGGAGAAGAAAGCAGCTAAGAAAGGCGGCAATCCTTATAGTGGAAGTGCCAGCGGAGCCAGCGGCAGCAGTTTGTCGCTAGGAGGACTGGGTCGTCGTCGTGGTAATAGTACTGCCAGCAATTTACGTGTCGAGGCGACTATGTCGAGAGCTTCGCAAGCGAGTACCCCGGATTCACCTGAGCCGAAAAACGACAGCGGAAAGGGAAAGGGCGTTGATCGAGGAACAGCAGATTCTCAACCTGGACCAGCTTCATCGTCGAGTTCTTTGCCTCTACCAGCTAATCCCTCGCGCGGAGGCTCTCATCTACGACAAATGAGCAACGCTTCTTCAGTAGGCTCTTCCGTCAACGATAGTCCCGTTGGCACATACACAGGACCCGATTACCTCGGCACCGAAACCGCAGGTCCGAGATCAAGTGGGCTAAGCCTTGCATACAGCGACGACGGAGAGCGCGATGCCGGAAGTGCAGGCTCAGAACCCATGTTCAACTTTAGCAGTCTTGCCCAAATGGTTGGTGCAGACCTCGACGGTGGCCGTCACGAAGACGATGAAGGATACGCCCGACCACTATCCCAAGTACAAGAAGACGACAAAGAAGACGCAGAGGCAGAACATATCGAGGGTGTAAAGACCGAAGTCGTACCCAACAGCAACCTAGCCACGCCAGCACTCATGATCACTCCTGAAACACCTGCGGCACCGGAACATGAGGCGGAACATGAGAGTAAGCAGCTTGGACACTCTGTCACACAAACATACCGCGAACAAAGAGATGTGTAGGAGCTTTTGGAAAGATTGGCAGGGTGTTAAATAAAAACTTGCCGTTTTGAAGACGATGGAAAGAGCATATGAGAATTGAAGCAACGTGTAGTACTTTTGTATAAGGTTATGTAGTAATGGTTGCAAATAGCGGGCTTCTTGCCATGATGAATCTATTTCTATCTATATCATCATTCATTCGTGACATGCCTACCTGCTTCGTGAGATATACCTCCTTCGTAACATGCCTACTTCGTAGGTGCCCATGCCTGTAACCAATCTCTCATCCTTTCTAGATTCCCCTTTTCTGCCTCCGCGGCTGCGATGCACCATTCTACTTCCCAAATGCCCTCGCTTGCCATCATCTCTGCTAACTTTCTGCCTCGTTGACTTCCTTCGTCTGTGCAGAAATACAGAACTTCCTTTACCTGTGCCAACAATGGTTTTACCAGCGGAAGTACTTCTCTTGTGTTTGACGGTTTCGCTTCAAGACCAGCGTTCGACCGTCCAGTTTTGCACCACTCATTCCCACAGTGCGCCTTCCCACAACCACTCATCAACTGCCCCAAATACCTCCTCTCAATCCTCCGTCTCAGCGCTTTTCCTTCTGGATCGTGCATGCTGACGTACAGCGGTCCGAAGCAGATGGCGCAGAGACCGATGTCGTTGGAAGCTTGTTCTTCAGCGGGTGCTTGCCTAACCTGTCCTCTACCCCCAACCCCAAATTTCGTTCTTCCGCAATTAACGTTATGACAAATAGGCGGAGTCAATCGCGAAACTTTGTCGAGTTCATGATGTTTGAGATGCGTCTCCATGTCTTTTAGTCGAACGATTTTATCGCAGAGATGACATTCTGTCGTGCGTGTGCCGTCGGCTAATTCGTGCGCTGTAAGGCCTGACATTAACACTTCGGGACTGGGGTTGAAGGGGTCGCCTTCTTGGGGGACTTCGAGATGGCAGAAGCGACAGAGGATGAGTTTTCCGGGACATATACTCGTTGCATGTCTCGCAAGATCCGGTAAAGAATTCGTAGAGAATTCGCAATGGGGACAGTGTCGCTCTGTGTGGAAGACATCATCGTGTTTTGCTTTGCTAACAGTTGAGGATCCGAAGGCGTCGTCTTTTTCGCAGTGCCAGTGTGCTTCCCATTCTGGCGATCCTTTCTTGAAGACCGTTTTGCAGGAGGGACAGATGATGTTATTTCTTCGGCAGAAGTTTTCGTGGAGCATCATTGTTTGTTTGGGGATGTATTGAAGACAATTGCTGCATTGCTCGTCATCAGGTGAATGCTCCTGCTCTCTAGTTCCGTTCGATTCAGCTTTTTCGTCTGGGAGATCTACTTTCGCTCGTAACGTGTACTGCAAAGTCTTTGCCTCCTCCGTCGCATCAGGATGCTTATAGCCATGTACCGAGATGGCAATCTGTTCTGCGCCCTCCAGCTCAACATTCGTCGGGGTTATAACGACCTTCTTGACCCCATTAACCGTCGGTGAGAAATCGCCAAAGACATGGACAGCCTCCCTTGGCAAAGCGCGTTGTCTCGAAGACTTTGGCGTGATAAATAAGTCGAGTGCGTAATCGTCTTCGTCGGTATGTAACTCGATAGCGAGAGGCTGCGATTTGTTCCATGAAGGAAGCGTATAATCCACATACTCGCCCTGCACAACCTGTCCCTCAACAGCCTTCCAAACATCGATCTCACCCCCCGTCGAACTCGATCCCTGCGCAGAAATAATCCGTCGCAACGTCTCCCTCGCCTGCTCCTCATCCAACGCTTCAATATCGACTTCAAGATCCGTATCAACCACGCAAATCCCATCTCCTTCAGGCGCAACCTTATCAACAAGAAGTTTAAACTCCTCCCCGCGTGCGCCTTTGACGGCTAACATGGATCCTTTGCTGAGTGTTGTGAAATTCTCGCGGAGTTGGCGCTCGAGAAGGGGTTTCCAGTCGTCGGGGTTGTAGCCTGCTTCTAAGGGTCTGAGACGGACGTATGTTCCTTTTGGTAGTTTGCGTGCTTCGACTTTGATGTGAACACCGTCAAGCTCCATCTGCTCTGTATTTGTGCCCTCCTTCGCAGAAACGTACTCATCCTCTTGTATCCCCAAAGCCTCCGTCAACCAAGGACTCAACCCCAACGTCCCCTCCTCCGCCGAAAACTCCCTAATTCCCGCATACACCGCATTTTTATTCTTCGGATTCGTAAGACGGAATGTTAACGGGTTCGGTAACTGCTGTGCGCTATCGGCGTCGGTTGACCATGGGTTGCTGGTCGCTGAGGATTGAGATCGGGCTGCGGCGAGGAGTTGTTCAAGGGCGGATTGAGGAAGGAGGATCTTGTCGCCGCGGAGTTTCTTAGTTGTTATTGTCGAGGGGCTTAGGACCGGTAGGGCGCTTGACCAGCGCAGTGGTGTAGGTTCTTCCATGGTCGGAGTTGTAGATGGTAAATTGGCGACGATGCGATTTGGTCGGTGGGGTTATCTGGATTAATTACGTAGTGGGCGGTCAAGTCATGACAAGCAGAGCTGAAAGCATAGGAGAAAAATTGAAGTTAAATTAATACAAGCTTTCTATCGCGCATTAAAAGTATAGAGTACCAGAAAAAGTAGCTAACATGTACAGTTCAGCCATGGAAGGCAATGCTCAGTCAGCCACTTCGGTGACGTTCTTCCAGCATCGTCCAGAAGACGCATCAGTGAGCTGCCTGACATCCAGCTTTACTAAGCGGTATCGATAACGGATTACCGATATTCCGGCACATGTTACCCCGGATTCGTGATGGAGACAGCTGTTATCTTATCGAACAAAACACTGTTACAGCATCTTGCAGCTAGCTGTTTGAGCTCGATGATACGCACTGGCCTTTGCACAGACGATAATTGAGCTTAACAACATGGTTAAAATTAGAGTGTGGACTAGAACTGAGACACGGCAGTTAAAACATGTTCTAAACGCGATGGACTGTAGATCTAATATAGGAGAGTGTCACTAATCGCAGGCATTAATCTCGGTGCAATTGATAGAGGCTGTAGAGCTCTGAAGTTGACAGTCAACCTCCTCGCAATCTCGTTCACCTGCACTACGTTGTGAAGCTATACGGATACGCAGCACTGGAGTCGCATTCTTGGCATTTACCCTATGTCGATCGCAACAAAGAAAGCAATCCTCCATCAAACTCATTTCACACCGCTATTGCTGCATCTCTATGTCTCTGTCCAAGCATAAAAACAGTGAAACACACATTGTGTTGTTTGTTGTGTCTGCAACCCCCCACAAAACACTACTGTAAGATGCTGCTGCTGCAACGTAACCCATCCATCATGGCCTCGACTCAAGTGGTCATGATGAACCGGGACTACATCCCCGGAAACACAAAAAAGAAAGGTGATCAAAACCTTGGAAACACCAGTGATGATCAGATTGGCAGTGCAAGTTTCAGTGATTGAGGGGGCTGCAGCGCAGATGAGGCTTTGCTTGGCGGTATCTCGGACCCCGAGTGAGCTGTAAGATTGATCTACACGTTGATCTGTACAGCTTGTCATTTGGGGGGTTAACAGGAGGACGGCACAGCATACCTCTCAAGCAAGCAAACATACCTCTCCCAGCACATCTCAATTGAGATACCTCTTACCAACCTCGATTCAGATAGCTCCGCGACCGCTATTATCTGCAGCATGTAACCTATGCGTTCGCCATTTACCCATTAATTCTGCCGCCCATATTGCAGGTAAATACTACAGTAAAGCTCCAGGATAGAAAGGGGAACAGTGCTATATCCTTGGCGCAACTAAACCCCTGTAGGACCCTACATGAGCCCACGACCCTCCCCTCCCGACAATTGAATGGTGCGCTTTAAGATAAGATGCAAAGCTTGGTGATGCCATCTCAATCAACATCTGGTAGCTCAACAATTCCCCACCCCATGCATGACTCCTCACACGGGCCGATCTCTCCTACAGCCTATACCCTCCACGTAGTATTGCAGATGGTATTATTTTTTTGGTGTTTTCCGGTCCAGCCGAGTAATGTTGAGCAGCATAACCCCCACCCATCTGGTCTGTCACAACCTGAGATGTATTAGTGTGTCACTGTCTATCATGTCCCAAATGGTGTATCAAGCTTTAGCTCAACTAACAAGCTTGTGTAATAAATAGAAACTTGTTGTTTGAAAGCTGTCTTGTAGATCATACACCCGACACACACCCTGTTTTCTTGGCTCGCCAATCCAATCTCATCTCAGACCACATCCCACGCTCATCGTCTCATAGCTCCCATCTACTCTACCTATATATCCTCCAAAATGTCTCCCCATCTTTATCCTTCCTCTTCTTCCTCAGACACAAGAATACTCATGCCAGCCTGACATGAGCCAAACCATCAACACCCACACTACACGCGCAGAGATCAAGGGCTTGACCCTTTTCGACACCTTATACAACGATCTTATTCTTCGTCATACCCTTCCTTACCTGCCTGTATCTGGTATTCTTAATCTTGCAGCTACTTGTAAAGATATACGGTATCTGCTTCATAACACACCTGGTGTTTTTAGACATCTTGATCTTACGAGGGTCAAGACCGCGCATGTTGAGGAAGTTAAGCAGGAGAGGAATCTCGCGGTTTGGCATAATGTTGAGTTGGAGGATTACTTGACTGAAGATGAGTGAGTCGATACCCACATTCTGCGACCACTTTAGCCGGCGCATTACCCCAGTACAATTGATCGCTAACATCCATGGTGACAGCTTCTACGCCGGTCCCTTGAGAGGCATCTTCTCTACCCTCCGCCATCGCAACATTCTTCACAATGTCCAATCCCTAATCCTCGACGGCTTATCAGTCACAGCAGAGCTATGCCACGACATAATCAACAACCCCGATTACAACGTCCGCATGCTCTCCATCCGCGGCGCAAAGAACCTCAACCAAGCAAAACTGCGCGCCGCACTAACATACGCCTGTCGTCCCACCCGCCCGTCCAACCCCCGTCTCAAAGCGCTGTACATCTTCAGCGAAACTACAGACGACGATGCGTACTGGCACAACAAGGGCCGCATGATGGAATCTACAAGCGGCATGGATGATTGGGCACAGTGTTTACTGGCGTGTCAGGGAATTATTTCTTTTGACGCTGTGCTTTGTCAGGGTCCGCGACATGTTAATTCACCTGCGTTTGGAAACCCGCCTGTGAAGACAGCGGCTAATCCTGCCGTCGCTACATTCGCAGTCGGAGGCTGCGCATCCTGTGGCAAAGCACCAGAAGGAATTATGACCGCTGAAACACACAGTTCAGCTCTACCACTGCTCTCACCCCCGCCGATCCTATCGTCATCAGTACAAGCAGCAACAACGCCACGACCAGACCACACATCATTCGTGCCACGCTGCGCAGGATGTCTGAATGATAGATTCTGCGTCACATGCAACAAATGGTGGTGCGAAGCATGTTACCAACCCTTCAACAACACTTGTGACATGTCTAAGAGACAAGTTTCGCGCAGTTGCTGGGAATGCGGAATGAATTGCAACAGCTGCATTGAAGCTACGCAAAAGACGTGCAAGAAATGCTGTGGTGGGTATTGTCTTGTTCACAATGAGGGATCATCTGAACAATTTTGCGATTGGTGTTTTTCGTCTGGGCGGGGACTTAGACGTGTTTCGCAGTCATGACGGGTCTTTTACAAGCAGGCGAGGAGTTGCAGTGATATTTTTGTTAGTTTATTTTGGAGTTTGGAGCGTGGGATGAAACTACTCTGCTCTTACAATCACAATCACCACTGAATCAATATGATCACCATAAATGACCAGCTTCCATTCCGTTTCCCGCTTATTAATTTTGGGTGGGTCGACATGATGCCCAGCCGGAGAGATTAAAAGTCCGTCTTATAGAAGGGTAATAGAACGGCGATAGAAGATCTTAGCCTGAATGACTTTAGCTGTCAGTGCAACCTGTCAGTCATCATGATAAGAATACGATTCATCATGACAGAACCATTTTGAGCTTCAATCCAATATATCGCATTCTTGTCCCTCCATGTCAGACAACCACCATGCCACAACAATCAACAACCAACAACCAACATTTGACAGGTCTCGGCAAATAATAACGCAAACGAATGCTTAAATTACGCGATTCTGCCCAAAGTGGTTTGGTACCGGGTCCATTCGGTGGTTTATCATGATTCATTATTTTGCGATTGCGATAAAGCGATCGTGCTTAGATCGCTCGATGGAGGGACCCTGAAATGAATTACCGATAGACCCTTGTTTTTGTTGAAGAAAAACGAGTATTTGACAAGCACACAAAAGGAAGGACCTTTGACAAGCTCACATTTCTTGTGATTCTTTCTGTTCTAGATCCTTCAGTGCCCCTCCACCAAAGATCCCCCACTACCCGAAACCGCCGCACCTAAAAAATAAAATATCGCCGGACCCTGACGATCTCGATCAAGTCGCAACCTTTTTCTCTCCTCCACGATACCTACACCATATTCTCAGTCGCAATGGCTCAACGTAAACCTTTGTCCGAGGTCCTCCCCCCTCTAATCCTCGGTACAGCAACATTCAACATCCAGTACCACCCAGACCCGACACACATGCCATACACAGACATCGTCCGCCAAGCCCTCTCCCACAACATCCTCGGCTTCGACACATCCCCCTACTACGGCCCCTCCGAATTCCTCCTCGGTGACGCCCTACGTAAACTCACACCTCCGCCTCCCAGAGAGGGATACTTCATCATTACAAAAGCCGGGCGCATCGCAAGCGACCAGTTTGACTATTCACCTGCTTGGATAAACTACAGTGTGTGTCGCAGCTTGGAAAGACTGGGTACGCCGTATCTTGATCTTGTGTACACACACGATGTCGAGTTTGTGTCCCCCGAAGAGGTTCTTGCCGCTGTGCTCGAGCTGCGACGGTTGAGAGATCTTGGGTTGGTGCGATATGTGGGTATTAGCGGGTATCCCATTGATACACTTGCTTCTCTCGCAGAAATGATCTTGCGCGAGACAGGAGAGCCCTTGGACGCTGTCATGTCCTACGGCAATTTCTGCATACAGAACAGTAAACTCGGCAACCAAGCACTACTCGATCGCTTCAAGGCTGCTGGTGTGGAATGTCTTCCCAACGCCAGCATGCTCAACATGGGTCTCTTGACCACGAGGGGCATTGACGCAGGTCCTCAGCGCAGCTGGCACCCCGCGCCCCAAGAACTCCGCGACTTGTGTCTGCATCTCTCCACCCTAGCCCAAGAATCAGGCGAACACCTTGAAGAAGTAGCTATCCGCTGGTCCCTCGATAACTGGGCGCGCGTGGGCTCTCAATTCGGCACAAACGTAGACGGCACCCGGATAGGCGTTAGTGTAATGGGAGTCTCCAGCGTCGACGAGCTAGAAGAGACGTGGGCGCTATGGAACAGTGTACTCAGCGATGATGCGCGCAAAGCCAAGATCGAAAAGATCGTGCGGGAAAAAATGTGGCCTGCGCTTGGGGAGTGGAAGGATTATGCGTGGGAGAGCGGTGGTCCTGGGTTTGTGAACCAGAGGGCTGTGGAGGATATGGGGGTTGTGCCGAGGGATGATGTTGCGAGACGATGGAGGCTTATACCCGGTGCGATTGACACGGCCAAGATTTGATGAAGCAATAGACTTGAATGTGCATTTTGATGATAGCAATAGACATGATTTACTGACATGTGTATTTGGGGGCTCCAAGAGCTTGGCATCGTATCTCGCATTTGATCTTGCTTTAGCGCCACGCCATTGAGAAATGCCGTGCAGATCAGTAGATCTACAGGTCAAGAGCTCGATTGAGACACAGGTACAGGGCCAAGCATCGTATTTCGTATTTTGGACGCGAGGACGTTATTGTCAGGTGCGCTCCAGACAGAGAGCATATAAGACAGAAGATGATAAGAAGGATTATGAGTTACGAGACCAATGGTTCTGATCTCCAAGTTCAATCATGATGTTTTCTCCAATTCTCGGATTCCTGGCAGCTTCAGCTTCAGCACTCAAATGCCACCCCGAAGGCCCCATCCTCCCTAAACCGACATCCCTCAAGACATCACCAATCTTCAACACCGCAGCACTGAACTTAACAAACACTCTCAACGCAGCCATCTCTGGGGGCATCACAGCAGGTTGGCCTGTGAACAATGTTTCTTTCTCGCTAGCTGTTATAAGCGCAGATCAAGATGAACCTGTTTGGGAGTATCACCACCTCGCCGGCAATACAAAGGGTACTAAGAAACTTGATCGGGACTCGCAGTATCTTATTGGGTCGATATCGAAAGTGTTTACTACGTATCTGCTTCTGAAGAGTGGTTTAGACTTGGATACGAGAGTTACGGATGTTCTTCCTGGACTTGAAGGGGAGTCGGGGGTTGGGTGGAAGGATGTTAGTCTGAGGATGTTGGCTTCATACCTGAGCGGTTCTCCAGCGAACTGTAAGTATTCCATCTTCCTTCGCAAGAACGCTATACTGATTGTATGCAGATGGCTTCTCAGAGTTCTACTTCCTCAAAGACCTACTCCTCACATACGGTCTCCCCCCAGTTGACGAAGAAGACTATCCACCATGTGGAGTCGTAACTCTCAACAAAGCATGCAATCGTCAAGGTAAACCTCCTACCCCATTAAACCCCAGCAATACACTAACAAACCCAGAAATCCTCGATGGAATGAAGAAGTCTTATCCCCAGACTACTCCCAATGAAAGACCCGCCTACTCAAACATGGCCTTTGTCCTCCTCGGCATGGCTCTAGAGGAATACACGGGCAAGAACTTTACGCAGTTACTCAAAGAGGTTGTAGATCCTTTGGGTATGAATAATACGTTTGCTTCGCCGGGCGATGATGACAGGGCTGTTATTCCTCCTGATAGCGGTTGGGGTTCAGACTATGGCCTAAACACTCCGTAAGTTCACACTCAAGACTATCTATTGTTTACTGACAATTTATAGAGCGGGTGGTTTAGTTTCATCTCTATCAGATCTCTCCAAATTCTCCCGCGCTCTTTTATCCCGAACCTTACCTCTTGCACCATCCCTAATAAACGGCTGGCTCAAACCCTCTTCGTTCGCAGGCAATGCGCATACCTTGAGCGGCATGCCTTGGGAAATCCTCCGTTTAGACACCCTCACTCCCGAACATCCTCAAACTGTTACAATCTACAGCAAAACAGGCGGCGCACAAAATTACAGAAGTCAACTTAGCTTCATAGACGAGTACGGGCTGGCCATCATTGTCCTAACAGCTGGACCAATGAAGGCGGCTCCAATTCTTGCTGATGCTGTTATATCCACGTTTGTTGAGGCTGCGGATGAAGAAGCTAGGGTACAGGCGAAGCGATATGAGGGAGTGTACAAGAATGATGATGCTGAGGCCATTTTGGAACAAGATGGAGACTCCATGGTCCTGACTTCCTTACAACGCAACGGTACAGATATCGTTTCATCGCTAAAAGAAATCTGGGGTCTTACATTGGGAGACTTTCTTCCTGACATCGGCGACAAGATTCGAATTTTTCCAAGTGAGCTTCGCGAGGACGGTAAGGAAGTGTGGCATTTATGGCCAGATCTTGACGCAGGCTTCGAAACGGATCTCCCAGGGGGTAAGATTGAAGAGATGAACTGTGTTGGATGGACGATTCAGGATTGGGTTCACTATGGTGGTGAGCCGTTGGATAGAGTGCTCTTTCACGTTGAGGATGGAGTGGTTGGGTTTGAGGTACCGTTTCTACGATCGGGGATTATGTATACTTCAAAGTGATTGATCTTGGAAGTGCCTTGTAACTGTACTTTATTTTATACTATTCTCTGGTCGAAGTTTATGCCTTCTTGACCTCGACCTTAAACTTCTCCATCCACTCGCTAAACTCATCACTCTCCCCCTCCCACCCCATCTTAAGAACCTCACTAACCCCAACCGCACTCTCAAAAGACTCCTCCATCAGCGAATCAATCTCCTCAGCGTCCAACTCATAAAACGCCTCCGCCAAATCTCCAAACTTGTCTGGTAAAGCACTCAACACATTCGCAGTGCTGTCTAGCTTGGCGGGCATGTCGCCCTTGGTAGTGTCCTTGGGAAGTTTCTTGAAACGTCGCTTGGACAAGGCTTGGTATAGCAGAACGACCATGCGTAGACGCTTGAGCGTTGAGTCTAGACGAGGGCGGATTTTATCGGGGTCGGACTTTGGGATTGCTGATGAGGAGTTCATCATCTCGTCCAGCATTTCCTGGTTGGAGAGCGAAGCATCGTTCATCTTGTCCGCCAAGTCATCCACCCCATCTTCATCTTCTTCATCGTCTTCTTCTTCACCCCACTCCTTCAACTCCTCCATAACATCCTTAAGCGTATCCCTCCACTCCTCCGCTTTCTTAACAAAGAACCCTCCAACACCCATATTCGCAAGCGCAACGACTTCATCGCACGCAGACCAAAGCATACCCGTCAACGCCAGACTTCCACTTCCACTATCCCTCCCCACGCCCGACAAAACTTTGCCATCTTTCGGAACGCGGCTCAACAGGTTGTTGAGTTCGGCGAGAACCTTGCCTACTCTATACGCAAGTTCCTTTCGCACGACAGAAGTGTAGAGGGTTGTTTCGCAGGCTTGTGCGGCGGTCGCAAGGCCGGGAATGGGACCTTTAACAAGTTCGCGGACGACGGTGGTTATGGCGCTGGGGGTAAAGGGCTCGTTGATTACGAGGAGGGAGATTTTGGTGCCGTGAGCGCGGATGAGGGAGGAGCAGTCGCGGGCAAGGGCTAGGGCGTCGATGTCTTTTGTTTCGGAGGATGTAGCGGAGGGAGTTGTGGGACTGCGTTGAATGGACGTGAGGATAGATTGGAGTTGTTCGAGAAGTGTAGAAGCTGTCGAAAGAATAGTTTCAAGGGCCTTTCGCGCCTCTTCGTCTGTAGGAGGAGCCATTGTGATGTCCCTCTGTATTTGTGTGCTGGTGCTGATGCGTCAGACTTTCTTGGTGTTGGAGGGGCATTTCTCTTTTTTTCTTACCCCCCACCTCTAGTGCCCTTCCCCCCGCGGATCAAATTCCGTTCTCCCGAAATTCTACCGTCCAGGGGCCGTCATCCCCGGAAGCTCTTTCAGTGGAGACCTCTAGGTCCCTCCAAGTAGCTGACCTGGCCAACTCCAACTTAACTTGCATACCGACCGACTTTGGGAGGATCAATTCATTTTCCACCATTACACGAACACCGAAACAATGCAACATCCAAATTCTGTAGCGCTGCTTAGTGCTATATACGCCTTCACTTTGGCAGCTGCTGGCGGCGTGCCTAGAGGTGTTGGTCCTGAATGTATGTTTATGATGATCTGAAGCTATCGTCAAGCTAATTGATGGTATAGTCGTCTCTCACTACGAGGGCAAGGAGGAGTTTTCTTGCATTACCAATGCTGCGATCAAGCTCAGTCTCGACCGAATCAACGATAACACGTGCGATTGCCCCGACGGCTCAGACGAACCCGGCACCGCAGCCTGTGCCAACATCGATCCTCTCTCCCCCGAACAACCACTCGCTGGGTCACTCACTGGCACGACCAACACGACCAATGCTCTTCCTGGCTTCTGGTGCGAAAACAAGGGCCACATTGGCATGTACGTGCCCTTCCTCTACGTCAACGACGGCGTGTGCGATTACGAGCTCTGCTGTGATGGCTCAGAGGAGTACGCTGGTGTCGGCGGTCTGAAGTGCGAGAACAAATGTGCCGAGATTGGAAAGGAGTATCGCAGATTGGAAGATGAGAAGAAGAAGGCCATGTCGAATGCCGCTAAGAAGAGAGGTGCCATGGCCAATGAGGCCAAGGACTTGAGACAAAAGGTCGAGAACAAGGTTGCGGACCTCAAGAAGGAGATTGCTGCTCTTGAGGCTAAGAAGGAGGATCTCGCGCAGAAGCACCGTGAGGCTGAACAACAGGATAAGGGCAAGGTTGTTCGCGATAGCGGAAGTGGCGGTGGAAAGCTTGGTGTTCTTACCGGCTTGGCCAAGACACGTATCACCGAGCTTCGCGATACTCTCGACAATGTGGTTAACCAGCGCGATGCTCTTAAGGAGCGAGTTGGTGAGCTTGAGGAGCTTCTTACCAAGTTCAAGAGCGAGTATAACCCCAACTTCAACGATGAGGGTGTCAAGGCTGCTATCCGATCATTCGAGGATTACTCTGCTCGTAAGGCAGATGATGTTGCTAAGGTCCTTCCTGATGAGGATATCCTGAGTGTTCTCAAGGAGGATAGTGAGAGCAATGGCATCAACTGGAGTGAGTTCGAGGATGCTGAGGGCAGCGACACCGATATCCGTAAGTCAATCACCACTCCCATGGAAAGATGCATACTAACACACCCAGTCTACAACTTCGAAGCCTACCTACCTCCCCCCGTCCGCTCATTCCTCCACGGCACAATCGACTCCCTGCGCGTCTGGGCCATCACCAACGGCATCCTCGCCGACAACGCCACCCCCGGCAAAGAATCCACCCTCGTCCGCGCCGCCCGCGAAGCCCTCGACGCCGCAAACCGCGACCTCACCGACAAACAATCCGCCCTCTCAGTAGAACAATCCGACCTCAACACCGACTACGGCCCTGACGACATCTTCCGCGCCCTCAAAGGAAAATGCGTATCCATCGAAGCAGGCGAATACACCTACGAACAATGCTGGCTCGACCGCACAAAGCAAAAGTCCAAGAAAGGCCACGGCTCAAGCAACATGGGCAACTTCAAGCGCATCGACCGCGAAATGGCTGACGAAGAAGACCGTATCGACGGCAAGAGTCTAGGTAAGGGCGAACGTATGGTGCTACGGTACGAGGATGGTCAACAGTGCTGGAACGGACCGCAGCGACGAACGGATGTTTGGTTGGGATGTGCTGAGACGGAGGAGCTTTGGAGGGTTAGTGAGAGTGAGAAGTGTGTTTACAAGATGGAGGTTGGTACGCCTGCTGCTTGTGACTTTTCCAAGTGGGATGTGGGCAGTCAGCCTAAGAAGCCTAGGTTTAGGGATGAGCATGATGAGCTATAGTGGATTTGGGAGGTTTAAGGCGAGCTATTTTAGAGGAGTTTGGTTGATAGAGGAATAAATCTGCCTATACTGAGTTTTGGTACACTGGTTGTCGAAGATGAGGAGGTCTCGACGTGTGTTAAAGTTGCAGAGAACACCCGTTCGACATACCAAAAGAATACATATGTCAATTGTATAGTATCACATCCAGTTAAATCTGGGAGGGGGTTATAATTGCAGTGAAATAATGATGAAATTGGACGGGACCTTGACCGCGTCCTGGCGTCATAGTGCAGTAAAGTAAGTCCAATGGTACGGAAGGGGTAGTAGTTGTGATCACTCCTTGGAAAGTGTTAAATTTGCAGTGCAGACCTAACACAAGTTGCTTTTGCCCATGCAAGTTTACGTCCTTTAGGGATAAGCGTCGCCGTGGGTGCCTATCGTAGCCATGGAGGAATTAAACCTGCCGCGTAGTTGAGGCGTAAGAGAAGAAGGCCAAGTTTCTAGTCTGCCCGAATCAATTATACTTAAGAAAAACAGTGGTGGTTATGGTCGGCCCACAGGGTGCTCAATCTGCAGTGCATAGCGGCGCGATGTACTTAAATGAGAGCCTTAGGATGTAGATGTTCCTAGGGAAGTTAAAATGTCGTGAAGTTTGGGCTTATTACCGCTGACAGGGCAGTTTAGCGCGGTCCACTTCATGGCCAGTCTGCTGCCCATGCTACAAGCTCTTGGGGTGGGTTAAAATCGCAGTGAAGTGGCTTCTCGAGTCAGTTCAATGACTCAATGATACAGAAACAGTGGTGGTTGTGGTTAGTCCTTGGAGGGGGTTAAATTTGCAGTGAACGCCCTGGTTGGCAGTTAGTTGGCTTCCTGCTCTGCCTCAAGCCAAACTTCCCCCAGAAATGGAGACATCCATACTTACTTACATCCATATTCTGATCAGCAGTCTATTCCTCGCAAATTGAGGTCTCTTGGAGTAGGTCAAAATTACATCAAGCATGCACAACGACTGTCTACTTTCTGCTCTATCTCGAGGCAGACTTTCAGAGACATGCTCACATCAATGTTTTGCTCGGAGGCCCCCTAATCGCAGTCTCTTATGGGAGGTCAAAATTGCAGTGATCCAACGCCGTGACCATAAGACTGGTAGATGAAGATTGAGCACCTTCGCTGTATGTTGATGTCTTGGTTCGGCCTTGAGGGGGGGTTAAAATCGCAGTGAAATGTGAGCGGTTATAATTGTAGTGAAGCTCGTCACGCTTCACTAACAATAAAACTCAGATCCACTTTCTACGCTTAAGGCAGACTCAAGAGCCAGAAGCATGCTTGCATCGTCGTGTCCAGACGTCAACTACCCAGCCTCGAGGGGGTTAAAATTGCAGTGAGTTTCGCAAGATTGACATAAGCAAGACGGGAGGCCTGCTAGCAACTCTCGCTCAATCGCGAGCAAGTCCTTGAGACGACGGCGTTCTGCTGCCAGAACCCAGAACGCGCAAGGCTTTGCATTTAAGGACACTCGGCATGAGAGTATATCCGCCATCACTTCCAAGTCACTTTAATGTAACGTCCATTATCAGTCCCCTTTAGTCGCAGCAATACATCAGCTTATCGAGCTGGCCGGGAGTGGGTTAAAAATGCAGTGGAAAAGGGCCACCCACTTTGGAAAACAGACTTGAATTGTAATCTTGCACTGCCCTGATGTATCAGCTTGCCCATTCGGTCAGTCTTTGGAGGGGGTTAAAATTGCAGTGAAGGAGTTCACTAGGTCATAGCTCAAGGCAGATTCTCAATGGCCACTAACATGCTCCCTTCGTTTTGCTCAGAAGAGAAGAGCTCGGCATCCTCTTGAGGGAGGTTATAATTGCAGTGCAAAGGGGTGAGGTGTGCGCGGTTGGGAAGAAAGATCCATTTTTCGCCATTTGGGGGGAGGGGTAGTTAAAAATACAGCGAAGTCTTTTGGTTGGACCCTCTATATACCTGTTATAGTATTATTCTTTATTAGTGTAAGGCTAAGAGCTAAGCTTCAGTGCAATATGTTCTCAGAGAGGATAAGAAAGCGGTTGTACAGAATGGTACCTCAATGGACTTGGATGCTGGGGGAGTGTCAAAATTGTAGTGTAGCTGGAGCCTGATCCACGAGCAAGGCTGGTTTGGACAGCTCCTGGCAAGCCCAATGCATCACGCTTACTCAATCTCTTGACAGACGTACGTGGAAGCTGAGAGAGGGTTAAACATGCAGTGCAGTTTGAGCCCATGGCCCATGGCATGAACGAGGCTGTCTCTGACAGTGCCCGATCCACGACGCTTACTGAATTGCAGCTCCTTAGGGGAGGTTAGGTTAAAGACAGTGAAGGTGAGTGCGGCTGACGGCTTAGAGTGGCAGTGTTGACTTGCATTGCGGGCTATCAAGAGCCAAGGTAGTTCGCTTCAGACTCAGTCTCCTACGCTACAAGCTCTTGGGGTAGGTTAAAATCGCAGTGAATCGCGCCCGTATGGCAGTTGGCCAGGTTGTTCTGGTCAAGCCTTTGACGAGGTTAACATCGCAGTGTAAGCGATGGCCACTCAAGGCAGACTTTGTTAACAAACAAAGGCACATTTACACTGTCTTCTCAGGCGGTGTTCCCTGAGACTGCATTGTAGCCTGTTCAGGGAGTCTAAGATTGCAGTCAATATATGGACGCATTTGCGATGCTTGCGTTCCATTGGAATTCTCAAGCTTGGATACTGGTCCGTTGTTCTGGTGAGCCTCTGAGGGGGTTAAAAATGCAGTGAAACCATTTGCCTCTTAGGGAATGGTAATAGGCACATCCTGGTCGACTTTCTGCTCTGCTTCAAGGCAGACTTCCCTGAAGAACCAGCGACATGCTCATATCCATCACTTACTTGAAATCAATTGAAGCTCTTTGCGTAGGTCAGGATTAACATAAAAATGCGCAACGGATGCTTTGTTTTCGTGATCGCGGGTTCTGAGTGCAGTGAGAGGTGGTGGGATAACAGTCACCTTCTGCTCCATCTCAATAAAAGGCCTCCCAACAGCCAGGGGCATACTTACATTATTCTGCACGAAAGTTAATTCCTTGGGCCATTACAATCTCGAGGGGGGGTTAAAACGCAGTGAAATACCCTGATCAATGGATGTTAACCACTTTTCACAGTGTCACTTTGTGGCCGGGCCTTGGAGGGCGTTAATATTGCAGTGTAGAGTTTTTCAGGCGAGATTTGCGTAGCGTGAGGCCGGACCAATGTTTTACTGAAGTTACTTAATTATGTAAACTTCTGAAGGGTGTTAAAATTGCAGTGAAAGGATTGTGGTTGAAAATAGGTGATGAGGCCTTCCAATAGGCACATACAGAATTGACCTTGAAAGCTTCGATGGCGAGCATGTCCTTGGCGACGATGTTCTGTATTCTGTAGTCTCATTGTCAGTTATCTTTAATCAGCAGGAATGAATGTATCAGCTTATCGATTTGGTCGGGTCTTAGAGAGGGTTAGAATTGCAGTGTAAGTAATTGTTGAGGCAAGTGGTTGGGTTCATTTCGAGCGTCTTTCGCAGTGGTCAGGCCTTTGGGGCGGTTAAAATTGCAGTGAATTAATTGCTACACCCATCATGCAGAATTGACTGTTTGACTTCGAGGCAGATTTTCTCAAGGGCAGATTAACGTTCAATGCTCTGGAGCACTTTAACAATTGCAGTGAATCTTGCCGCTTGTCACACTTTGTGTCGAAGCAACAGGCACCTCAATGGTTATTTTCTGCGTTCAAGGCAGACTCTCTCAAAGAGCTAGAAACATGCTCATGTTGTTTTGCTCAGATGGTAATTTCTCGGAATTTATTGTAGCCTCTCGATGAAATCTAAAATCGCAGCGATGGAAGGCAAAAAGCAAGTCTATGAGAACATAGAAGGTAAGGTCCGTTGTTATGTCGGCTTTGGAGGGAGTTAAAATTGCAGTGAAAAGGCGGTTTGTAGACTATACCAGATCAGTTTCTATGCTCTATGTCTGCAGATTTGGTTGAAAATGGCAGTAAGCATTTACTCAAGTAGGCCAGCTTGGCTTTGGCCGTAATGACTATAGTTATGATGGCCTAGGGGAAGTTCAACCGCAGTGGTACTCAGCGTTCAAAAAGACGTGCTCGTCTAGGGGAGGTCTAGAATATTGAAGCCTGTGAAGCCTCCGGTCGTCGAGACGATCCGCCAAAAGGCGAGTCAAGAATACATTGATGTATCCAGTCTCGAAGAAAGATACCCGGTGCTTGCCTGGGGGCGGTTAAATTTGCAGTGAAGAAGTCTGGCGCAATATTTTGCTGCTGGCGCAGGGCTGAGACTCAGTCTATTACAGTGTGTTCTCGAAAAGGATAAGAATGTTGCATACCTAGTCTCTTAGCGTTGGGTGGACGCTGGGGCGGTGTTCAAAATGCAGTGCAAAGAACGAGGCGAAACGAACTCCTAGTGCATAGATCCATGTTAAGCACCTTTCGCAGTGGTCGGGCCTTGGGTGGGATTAAAAATGCAGTGAAATATTTGCCACCCATACAAGCCCGCCACACTCTATACACACTTAGATGCGCTAAAGATAAACTCGGGTTAACTTCCTCAGCTCAATGCAGACTCTCTTAAGAGCCATAAGCAAGCTCACATCATTTGGCTTAGAAGTTCAGTCCGCAGCCTCTTGGAGAGGTTTAAATTGCAGTGAATATCGCTGGGCATTCTTCTTTTGCCAGTGGCACGAAGTTCTCAAGGCAGACTTTCTTAAGAGCCAGAACCATGCACACGTAAGTTTGCTCAGAAGTCGAGCCTCTTGAGGGGGGTTATAATTGCAGTGTAAAGGGGCAAGTATGACCTAGGAAGTTTAGAAATGTTCAGGGTCTCCGTGCCCCCCCATGGTTTCTGGCTTGGATCAAGGGATTGTGCTCACTCATTTCTGGACGAGACTAGGTCAGTTTCCATGCTTAGTATCTCTAAAGCGTGGTTAAAACGGATGGCAGTGTATCCATCTGGCCTGTCTCGCCTGACCACGACCGTAGTGACTGTAGTCGTGATGGGCTGGAGTAAATTCAACTGCAGTAACTCATCCAAAAGAGATATGCTCGCCTCAAGGAGCATTGGAGTCAAGCGAACGTTTGGGCCATTTAGACGGTCCGCCACGAACAGGGTCAAAACTACAGTCAAGTCTCCAGCCTTGAAGACAGACGGGCATCTAGTGCCAGCTTTGATGAGGTTAAAAATGCAGTGAAGAAAGCGACTATATGTTCTGTCGCAAGCCTCGATACTCCGTTGCTGGCGCAGGGTTGAGAGTCAGTCTATCGCAGTGCATTCTCGAAAAGGATGAGAATGTTGTGCAGTTTCTTAGCCTTGGGTGGACACTGGGGCGGTGTCAAAAATGCGGTGCAAAAAGGAAGGTTTTATCGGCAGACTTCAATCTCAATTCTCTCGGGCGTGTCTAGAACTGCAGTGAATGCCCGTGTGTCGTTCTCTTGATTTGATTTCCTTGATGAGGGTCTGACAACTCTCAACTGCCTCGATTGTGTCCTTGAGACGACGACGTTCTGCTTACAGCGGTGCCGAAACCCAGAGAGTGTGTTTGCGAGTTAGGCTATTAATAAGGGAAATAACAGAGCATCCTACTTGAGCGTACCTGCGATTGCTTCTAACTCGCTTATCTAAACTTTTATTTTCCGTTGCCTTTATTCAGCAGGCAATGTATCAACTTATCGAGCCTATCGGGCCTCAGAGGGGGCTAAATTCGCAGTGAAATATTGCCACCGTAGACAAACGGAACGCGACTTTTTACTTCGGGGGCAATTTTTTTCATTTGCAGGGAAATGTTCAAGACTCGGGTGCGATTAAAATTGCAGTGAAGCTCGCCACGCCCCGCGCGTACTCAGATCAGCTCAAGGCAGACTCCCTCAAGAGCCAGAACCATGCTCAAGTCGTCTTTCTCAGAATCTGACTCCGCGGCCTCTCGAGGGGGGTTAAAATTGCAGTGAATCCAAAGGGTTCCTGACTACAGGACAGAGAATCCATCGTTCTAGTTACTCCCGTCTTGACGAAGGTAAAATTTACTATGAAGGAAGGTGAAAAGCACTCTTACAGAAGATCAAAGGCAAGGTCCATTGTTACGTCGACCTTGGAAGAGGTCAAAAATGCAGTGTAAGGAATGAGGCAAACGCGATTTCTAGATATTTAGCACCTGTTGCCGTGGCCAGGTCTTTGAGGGGGTTGAATTTGCAGTGAATGGGGAACCCTTGTAGCACACTTATGCCCTGATCTGATTGATACGTTGAGGATGATCGAAGGAGATTATTTTACATCAAGTAGGGTACTTACCTAATTAAACAGAAGTCACTTTGGCCCGTTTTAATCGTCCTCAACGTATCGATCAGATCAGGGCATTAGCACAGTGGATCCGAATGTGCCCAAATTTCTACGCTCAAGGTAGACTCTCTCAAAAGCCAAAACTATTGGATGCTCACAGGTTAACTCTGCAACCTCTTAAGGGGGGTTATAATTGCAGTGCAAAGGGGCAAAAGTATCTTTACAAGTCTTTGAAAGTTTAGGGTCTTCATTAGTCCCTGTAAAGTTTCTTGCTTAGATCAAGCCCGCTCGTTTCTGTAAGAGAACAGGTTAATCCTTAGCCAGGATTTGTGAGTTGCATTGTAGTAAGCAGACCCTGGGATAAACTTATCTGGCCACGACCGCAATGGCTATTGTCATGATGCCTAGGCAAGTTCAACAGTAATATCTCAGCTCCCAAAAGACATGTCCTGAGTACATGTTACAGAACGCAAGCGAATAGTAGCCCTGTTTGGTTCCAATTATATCCAAATATTGCAAAATCTAATAAATCTAACGCAAGCTCTATGTCTATCTATATCACCACTGAAAACTCTCCTCAAAATATTCAACCCCTTTAACTCCAGTCTTTAATAGCCCATGAACCGTCTTTCTAGCATCATCAGCCATCTGCGCAGGTCCACACGCAATAACCGCCAAACTCTCCCCCTCAACCCTCTCACTCACACTACCAACTACCTTGGCCGCATCTATCCTTCCCTTCCTGAGAATAACCTGTGTGGGCCACTCCTGAAGTTCATCTTGAGGCGTATGTGTCGTCAGGTGTATCTCCACGCTAAGGTTTGTACTGTCGAGTGCGTCTGCTATGTCTGTCTTCAAGACGTCGAGAGCAAAGGCTGGTTCACGAACTGCCCAGTGGATTTTAACCGTTCGTGGTGCGGGATGTGTTGTTAAAACGCTGAGATATGATAGTGGAACAACGATACCACTTCCACCAACCACAAAAAGAACGTTATCAAAGAGATGCAGAGGTTGAGTATGTCCGTAAGGTCCATCGACAAGGACTCTTTGTGGTACGTTCTTTGGCCACGCCGCAGAAGCTGTATCTCTCAATCTTGAAGTAAACCCATCATAAGGACGAATCAAGAAAGTCATCGTCCTAGAATCGAAAACTTCCTCTGAACTTCCTTCAGGCGCATTCTCAAGAAGAGGAACTTGCTCTCCAATCATCTTGGCTCCTCGTTGTCCTTCATCTGTAACAGCCGCCACAGTGAAAGGGTGACTCTCCCAGCATCTTGGGCCGTTAAGAACATGGATATAATAGAATGTTCCCGGGGCTGGTTTGTATAGACTTGTCGACCAAGGAATCACAAGTCTGACGATGTTTGAAGTTGGATGGTAAACAGATGTAGCCCAGGTATCCCATAACTTGGGGTTGAAAGCTGCAATGCGCAGGGCGCGAATGACGCGGTCTGCTACCCAGATGAAGCAGGGTACCCAGAAGAAGATGTCGTATTCGCCTTGGAAGATGGAGACGTGGCTGTTTCTATTAGATATTGTTGTTGAAAGGAGCGGAGGTCGACTTACGCGAGCATTGTGATGAGTAGAATTATTGATATTATGATGTGAACTACCAGAAAGAGTTCATATTGCTGACGACGGATCCAGTAGAAGGATGCTCCAACAAGGAGGGACATGACGATAGTCGCCTGTGACAAGTAAGTAATAGCACCAACTGAAAAACAAATCAAGAACTTACTATTTCACCAACCCACCAGAACATGTAAGACCACCAAAAGACATATTGCTCCCAGCCACCCTCTGAATCGCATCAGTATTCAAATCTTCTCAAATCAAGAGTACTACATACCAACATAGACCAAGATCGAATAACCGATCGAGTGAATAATCGCCTGAGCAGTAGCAATCCTCGCAACCCATCGATGAAAATTATTATACGTTCCAAAATCCCAGCCGGTTAACCACATAAGAAGATTATTCCTCATTCCGAAAAGCCAGATGAGAGGAAAGTTGGCGAATGAGATGATTCCTGTTCGATCGGAGGAGTACCGGAGGATTTGCTTTGCTGTAGATGGGAAGCTGGACATGATTAGCTTTCAACTCTTTGGGATATCAGTTAGTACTTACTACATATTTATCGGCACAATCCTATACCCGTGGATACTCAATGCAATGTTGAGAATAAGAAAGGCAAAGAGTGTTAGGGACTGGATCCGCGGTGGAACTGTTCCCCAACCAACTTTCTGGGCGCATCGGTCTCCAAAGGTCGCTGGAACGATCCATCGGTTTACAGTCGAGGTGTAAAGGTTCCAGAGTCGTCCACCTGATTTTGAAGAATGGTTGCGGATGATTTGTGAGTTGCTGATTTGTTGGATGGCGTGGTTCAAGACGCCGATTGCTACGACGATGATCCAAAAGTATATCATGGCACGACTGTAGAGATTAGCATAACTCTTACAAGTAACGAAAGAAGGTTACGTACCCGTATACGTCGTGTTTGGTGTATGTATATGCAACAGAATCCTATAAAAATCAGCTTCATCCTTCACTCATGTCAAAAGTCTTACCAAAGTATCCCACCAAATTCCAAACCACTCCTTGGAAGGAATAACAACCTCTCCAAAAACGGTCTTTCCCTCTGTCTCATTCCGCTCCAACCGATGAACCTTCTCTCTATCCTCATTCTCAACAATACTAAACGGCGGGAGAACAATATGTGCCTGTTCCTCACACGTTTTATTCAACGGTATCAATCCCGCTTCTCTAGCGCCCGGCGTACAATACTCATCAAGACACAAGTATAGCGACAGAATAGCTTTGGGGCTGTAGCATGCTTTTGTTTGCCAATTGGTTGTGTTGAGCATGTCATCAAAATGCACTGGCTTTAGGCACGTGTAGCATGTGTCGTAGCATACCCTCTCGGGAGATCTGTCTTCTGCAGACACAAAGGAAAGACATATTGAAAGGATTGTGAGCAAGGAGCTCAAGGATGTGAGTTTCATGGTGATGATGCCTGAGAGAAGGGGGCCCGATGGTCGCAGGGACCCGATGGTCGGTTAGTCTTGTGAGAGATTTTTATCAGATGATCAGATAAGAATCGGCTCCTTCGGTTAAAATCACATGACTCAACCAATCATCTCCACCATCGATCAATATTTAGCTTGGCGCTACAGTTTCAAGGAACAAAAACAATTTTAAAGTCAAAAGTATGTGCTATTCAATATACATAAAGGTCATAATCTATAATATGTACAATCCACGCTAAATTCTAAGTTTAAGCAGAGTACTCAGAGTACTTGCAGCTGACGGGCTTCTTAATCTCGGCGACGCGGGCGTTGAAGCCAAGGCACTCCTTGTCAGTGTTGCCAGGGTGCTCAACACCGGTTGCAACCCAGACGCTCCAGGATCCGTCGACGCCGTTATCGCAGGCGACGAAAGAAGCCTTGTCCTGGCCGAAGACGAGGTCACCGGCGTCGTCGATCTTCCAGCCCTTTGTCTCGGCGTTGCGAGGGTAGGACTTTCCGGAAGTGTACTGAAGAACACCTTGACCTATAATTTGTTAGTAAACCATCAAAGGTTGTACTGAGTGATGAATGTGACTTACCCATGCCGGATCGGTCGGTGTAAGCAATCTGCTTCGTCTTTCCAGAGCTGTACAAGAACAGCTCACCGTCCTTGATGGTGAAGGTAGCGGTACCATCGTCCTTGCCGTCGCACTTGGCGCCCTGCTTGTCCTTGGGAAGCTTCAGGTCGAAGCCGCTCTGGGTAGCGCTGAAGCTGGAGAAGTGAATAGGGCTGGCGGAGCGGAGGGCGACGAGGCCGAAAGCCTTGGGGGCAGAACCGGTGGCCTTGGGCTTGGGCTCACTGGTGCAGGTGCCCTTGGGGGCGGCGGCGGCGAGACCGCTGAGGAGAGAAGCTGTGAAGAGGGTCTTGAACTGCATTTTGGTGGTGTTGAGGTGTTGATAGAGTAATTAAGTTATTAATTGGTGGTTGTATTGTTGGGCTGTAGAGTGTTGATATGAGATTGGATTGAATGATAAGTGAAAACAGAGAGGGATTCACGATGTTATATATTCATGAATACGAGCTTCCAAGAGATCTTCGTGACGATCTCCTCGGAAATGAATCCATGCATCGGCACTTGTTGACATCATATCCATTGAATGGGGTATCCGTCCCCGCACTAAAATGGGGATGCTTTGGCCTCACCTTCCAACGATTCCAGAACGAGGTCGTATTCTTAGATCTTGGTAGTGGCGAAACCGGAAGACGGCAGAAAGCACAGCCCCCGAGGCTGGAAGCTGAAAGCTCAACGACTCCATACGAACCACAAAATGACCTGGCTTAGCTGAGTATACGGACTAAAACAGCAATGAGGCTCCTCACTCATGCAATGTTTTGTTTATCTGCCGACAGCCGAATGATTGCACTACGAAAAGGTAACATTATTATGATTATCCCTGCATTGACAGCAAATATCCCTGCATAAATTCATCTCATCGTTCGAGCATTGGTATCCACCTGACGTCAATGCATTTAATTACTCCACTGAATTTCAGGAGAAGAAGACGATCGAATTACTGCTCTTGACCAGGAACTTTTCTAGAATGTCTGAGCCTGAAGGTTTAGCATGGAAGCCGCAGCTTGTTGGGTTGAACGTTAAAAATGACACGAGCAAGACGAGGCGCGTTGGCGTTGGTCTGGACAGCGGGAGACCAGCCACGTCATTATTAGTACCAACTACCGACGAATGCGACCAAAAATAGATTTATGCCGACCGTGACAGACTTCGTATTCTCCCTCGCAGCTAGCTAGCTACATATGTTGTCAGGTGGGTAACAGAAGAATTACCTATACTTCAGCGCTTAGACCTCCATAATAAAGTAGCCTACCTGCTAGTCTAAGCTAGCATAAAGTGACCGAATTATTTCGTCTCTCATGCCTCTAGAGGCCGATTCTTCTGACACCCTGAGGGTTATCTATCTCAATTCCAGCCACCGATTGACCAAGAATTTGAGCGCTTTGCTTGTTGTCTCAACAGGTTTGACCGCTAGTTCTTAGCCATCTCCTGAATAGTCTTCTCAAAATCCTCAGGCTCCCTTCCCAAAAGCTCCTTCAAAGTATCTGTCACACCAGCAGTCTCTCCATCCCGAATAGCTTCCCACGCAGTAGCCCACGTTGTCGCTTTTTCCTCTGTACCGAAGTATTCCTTGATCTGAGGCAGATTGATATACTCTTCCACACTGATCTTCTCAATCTGTAAAGGCTTTCCTGCGGCACGCGATAGGACTTCGACGGTTTCTGCCAAAGTCCATGTCTTGGGGCCGGTGAGAGTGACGATCTTGTTCGTGTGAGTGAAGGAGGAGGGTGATGAGACATATGATGCGATCAGACGCGCTGTGGCTTCGCCTAATTCATCTCTCTTGACCCAACTTACACCCGGACCGCTTCCATCGTGAGGAATTTGGATTTTCGAAGGCGGGTTCTTGAGATCCAGGAAAGAAGTGTAGATGGGAAAAGACTCGCTGTAAAGACCCTCCCTCACACTCGTAAACGTAAATCCAGGGTTCTTCTCAGATAGTTCCCTCAAGTACCTCTCACTATCAAGGTGCGCCCCCATGACCTCCGCTTTAGTCGCATCCTTCCCGATAGAAGCAAATCCAAGAGAAGAATAGAAAATATGCTTCACACCAGCTTTGGCAGCCGCATCGATAGCTTTCGTATGGACTTTTTTCCTGTACTCGTGAACATGGCTGGGATACGAGATGAGGAACAGCACATCGATCCCGGAAAAGACGGCCTGAAGATCTTCGGCGCTAGACTCATACGAAGCTTGCTTCACGACAGTTCCATTGTTGATGTATTTCTGAGGAACCTTTTCCGGAAAGCGGTTGATCAATGTGACTTTGTCATTGGGGACTTGGGGATCGGATAGGAGGTGAGTGTATGTGCTCGTGCCGAGGGCGCCAGAGGCGGGGAAGATTCCGATCTGCGTCATTGTTGGGATTGATACGAGGCTTGGCGGTGGTGATGATGATATCGAGAAGAGGAACTGGAAGGCGATTTTTTATGTATTACTTTGATCTCCGTGGAGTTGCATTCTTAGTAATATACGGTCAATATGACGTATGAACTCCGAAACTCCATTTGTCGTTATCGCGACTCCGATGGATGATACTATTAGCTTCTGATTGGACAAAGCTTGGGTTGAAGTCCACAACCAGATCTCGAGGCCTTAGGCTTAGGGTGCCAAAATAAGGTCGCCGAAATTCGCTAACTCGCCAAAAGTGACTAGACTATTTCGTCTCTCATGCTTTTAGTTGTTAATTCTTTTGATACCCTGACGCTTATCTATCTGACTTCTTCAATTGATTGATAATGAATTCTTTACAATTTAGTGCGTTTTTCAGGGCATGTTCTTCACAACTCTCTTCAGTAGTGAGTGTTCAACCAATACATCACTTCTGATGTTCATGCACATTTCAAAGTCACTGCGAATGGAGGTCGAACTTTGAGAAGTAAGCAATTTCTAGAAAGTCCATAGTCAATCGAAGTTGTTGCGACAACAAATCCGTAAAAGCGATCCACCAATTCTTGTTTAACGCAGTAACACTTTACATCACACTGACGACTCTATGAACTCTTCGCGGTGTCATTACCCTATAGCTCAAGCAAGAATTATCTTGGCGCAGAGCTAAGCCATTACCTACACACGATGGCATGCCCATTCTCCGAATTGCATGGCTGGAAGGCAAGGGTCCGATTGAGCCCGCACGACTCAGGACTATGCAAAAGATCAAGAATAGAACAAATCCCTCATGTCTTAGCCCGTATCTCAAAAATCCGGGGTAGAGAGGCTGGCGGACAGCAGGGGTCAATTGATGGCTTGCAGTAGTCAATCTGACTATTTCTATACTTAGAACCCATGATCCGATCTTAGCTTCGAGATCGAGCTACTTCTCTTTCAGCTGGCTTGGAATAAGCCTCATATTCTGACAAGCTCCGCTCCACAGCTAACTTGACAGAATTTACGTAGCACCCGGGTACAGATATTGTCTTTCAGATCCCGTATTCTAAGCATGGCTGTGCCATCTTCTTTTGTCTTCTGAGATCTAACACTTGTGTTGCTTGGCAGAGAATACCATTCCCCGGACTTACCTGTGTCTAGACATTGTACTGTACTCTTCAACTTCAGTCTGAGCAGGCAGTGACTGAACCGCATTCTAGCACACGGGTGAAAGACTCAGCCAAGCTAAGAATATCCAGATTGAACCACCCGTCCATACTCGGATGATCAAGAGACAGGGAGTAGCAGTCGTTAAAGGTAGAGAAAAGCCAACTAGAGTTTCTCTATGGTCCTGGACTACTCGGTGATAATTCATTCCTGGTTTGTTTCTTCTCAGTCCAATATCGAATGCACCTCGAGGAAATCCCAGAAATGTCGGCGCTGCGATTACGTCCAGACCGAACAGCGACCGATGAAAGTTCACTCTTATCCCCTACTCATATGTCCTTGCCAGCAAAACAGCCATTGCTTTGGTTATCTCCGTCCATGCTTCCAACCACTAAACCGCAGAACCTCCTACGAATACTACCCGAACACTCCCCAAATAATTCTTACACCCCCTTCCGATTTCAACCCACAGGTCGGGGACCTTAAAAATGGAATCAGATCATAAGATCTCTAAAATAAGCATATTCAGATTGGTCACCGCAATGCATCCGTTGGCTGGGTCTTCCCGAGTGATCCGGCCAAACCTTCTGAGCTCATCTCACCGCTTAGCACATCAAATAAATCTTATTTAAACCTCATCTCCTTGAGCCCTACACATTTATCGTTATGCAATGATAAATATTTAGATTTCTTAGGAAATCAAGTATTTATTTTCATCTATTAGGCTTCTGTGGGATGTGTATCCAACATCCCTTGAACCTTGATGATCTTGGCAGCGATGCTCAAAGTCTGTTTTATACACTCACTCCTCTTTGAGATCAACCATTCTGCATCTTGAAGGATCTGCCTCTTGGAAAACTTAGATGCGAGCGTTTCTTAAACTCAGTGTTAGTGTAAAATCCACCTCGTGGCTGGTGATCGTTTTGAGACATGTGTTTCATTACTGTAGTAATGCCATGCGACTTCGCAGATAGAGTTTAAGACAAATACCTTACAATGGCTTGAACGAAACGTAGATCATGTACTCATTGGTTTCGACGCGCCTCAATAATTGCGCGGGGTAGAGATCGCGTTGAGTTGAAGACTTTTCCGACGCTGGTGCTTACCGCGAGGGACCAGGTTGATGACTGAGACCTGGAATCATTAACAAAAGAAAAAGTAGTCGCAGTTTAGACATTCACAGAGGCAGTGAGACAGTGATGGTTTAATAACTTGGTATCATTCTTCGAGATATTTACATATTATTCTCATGTACTTCCGCGTGCTCATCATCTTAGATCATAACACCATGACCTTCCAAAACATTTCAGGTATAATAATTAAAGGAAATATCCTCCTCATCAAAAATAAAAAGTAACAACACTGTAGTCCGGTAGAGACTAAACTTAGACGTGGTCGTCGTGCTCAGTCTTGGGGACGATCTTGACATCACCAGCATTGGCGAAGGTCTCGTGAGGTCGCCACTTAGCAGAGGTTCGGGGAGTGGTCTCCTCCATCATCTTATCAACCTGCTCGAGAGACAGACCCTTGGTCTCGGGAACGAGGAAGTAAGTGTAGACGAAGGCGCAGGTACAGAGACCACCCCAGATGAAGAAGACGGAAGACTTGAGGTTTCCGCGGTTCTCACCGACCATGTAGGGGGTGATGACAGCAATGATGGTGTTCCAGAGCCAGTTGGAGGCGGTGGAGAGACCGACACCACGAGATCGGATGGGGATGGGGAAGATCTCGCCGATGACGATCCAGGCACCAGGACCCCAGGTGGAGGCGAACCAGAAGATGAAGATGGCGATGAAGGCAATCTGGGCGTTGACGGCGCTGACGTTGTTGGCCATGACGGCGTCGGGGTCGGCCTCAGTGGGAGCAGCATGGGTGTGGTTGAAACCGACAGTGACACCAATGATGGCGACGAGGAACTGGCAGACAAGCATACCGAAAGCACCGACGAGAAGGATGGCTCGACGACCGAATCGCTCAACAGTCCAGAAAGAGAGAGGGGTGGAGCAGACGTTGACGAGGGTGAAGACGAGAGAGATGAGGAAGACGTTGTCGATGGCACCGGTGGACTTGAGGAAGGGAGTAGAGTAGTAGAAGATGAAGTTGACACCGGTCCACTGCTGCATCATCTGCATGGAGGTACCAAGGATGGTTCGGCGGAGGTTAGACTTGGCGTCCCAGAGAGAACCCTTGAAGCAGTTGGCCCAAGAGCCGAACCAAGTGGTGGAGGGGATCATTTGGCGCTCGTACTCCTCGTTGGCGACGATCTCGGCAATCTCAGACTGGACGTACTTGGAGTCCTTGGGCTGACCACGGACGCGAGAAAGAGCGTCGACAGCCTTTTCGATTTGACCGCGCTTGACGAAGTATCGGGGAGAGTCGGGGAGGAAGAAGAGACCACCAGCGAGGATGACAGCCCAGGGGAACTGGATACCGATGGGGATCTGGTACGACTTCATGGAGTAGAACTTCTCGGTTCCGTAGACGATGCAGGCGGCGAGGAGGAGACCGATGGTAATACAGAATTGGTAACCGGCGACGAGAGCACCACGGACACTCTTGGGGCACTGTAATTAAGCTGTTAGCAAGGGAATTGAAGCCGAGGTTTGTGACAGTGTAACTTACAATCTCGGACATGTAGAGAATGACGATAGCGGACTCGAAACCGACACCGAGACCAGCAATGAGACGACCGACAACGATGCAAGCAAGAGGATCACCGTGACCAGTGATCATCTGGATAACAACACCAATACAGTAGATAGCGCAACCCATGATGACAGTCCACTTGCGACCCATGCGGTCGGCAAGATCACCAGCGATCAGGGCACCGAAGAAGGTACCGCAGGAGAGAATGGAGACGATGAGAGACTGGTGGCTCTCGGAGAGAGCATCGGCACCGCGGCCCTCGACCTGCTCAATGAAGTACTTGGAGCCGTTGACACCGTTGATGTAACCGGAATCGTAACCGAAGAAGATACCTCCGAAAGAGGCAAAGGCGCACATCATGTAGGCCTTCCAAGTGACGGGAGCCTCGATCTGCTCGACATTGTCGGCAGTCTGAAGAGCGACAGAGCCGTGTCGCTCGTCGGCGTGACCTTCAACGCCCATGGTGGTTGTTGTGGAGGAGAAGAGGTTGTTGGCTGGTTTGTTTTGATTCTGGCCAGGCAGAAGAGGTTGAAGTAGAGGAGAGAGAAGGAGGAGAGTGTTGTTGTTGTGATGTGATGGAACGGAAAAGAGTTGTACGAGGGGGGGAGAACCAGGTCTATTTAATCTCTGACGAGAAAAAGAAGAAAGAAAGTGTGCTCTCGTGTGTAAAGGAAAGTCTAGTCTGATTTTGGGTCTGCGCAAGCTATTACCGATGGCATGAGCATGGGGGGGTGCACGAGCAGCAGTGTAGCAAGGTTCGGAAGCAGCCACTGCCCGCAAGTGAATGAGATGTACTAAACCAAACTAGTCCAAGACCAGTGACACAGAATTTGGGAAATGCTCTACCTAACTCGGGTAACTACCTCTGGCCGTTCACGAGCAGAGCAGTCCAGATGCAGTGACAGCTGGAAAGTTCCCTCTCAAAATTGGGTGGTCTAGTGCTTCACCTCGGAGCATGCGAAGTTAGTGGTTGTTAGTGCTAGCCCCTAGCAATAAGTCCCCGGGGGCCCATGGGGCACGGTAAATGGGGAAGACAGGGGTTGAAGTTACCTGGGGTGAGTTTCTACACACCCTGGGTAGGTTTTTCTCCAGTAGAGACAAGAGTGCGGAGGCGGCCGCAAACAGGGTGTGAAGGTAGAAAAAACATGGCACCTTTTGACGATGGATTCATTTGACGGTTGATGGCATTCCATAACACTGAATAGCTACATTTTGGGAACAATTATTTTATTGTCAAGACGCTCTCACTCACAGCATACCATTTATTGACACAGCAACACTTGTGCGACCGATACTAAATGCAGTCTTTTCATTCGCACACTCTGAATCACTCATCGGAAAGTACCTAGACTCCTTCAATTAAAGAAATTAATTAAAAGAACGAAAAAAACCTGCACTTGCACGCGCCCAGGCTAGAATCTTTTTTGCATCTGGGGAATCGCGTGGGGATCCATCTAAGCTACGAGGTAAGGCCGAAGACCAGCGTTGGGGCCCATAACGGCTTTGAGGACAGGGGGGAGGGGGGAGGATTGGCCCAGAATGGACATGGTACCAGAAGAAGCGCCGCGAGTATGGCCGGCCGTTTATTTCCTGGTTTGCTTTTTCGGGAGTGTGCACGGCTTCTTGCTTCCATCGACATGTTCTAGAGTTGGATGTGTCTTCCGTAATTGATTCATGAGTATTCGAGTCAAGTCTGACACAACGGGAACGAACCATGCTGGCGGAACCCTTCTTTTTGTTAATCACCCGTATTGAGGCGCCAAGTAGTATCTTGAAGATCTTAGAGTCTAGATGGGTGATGTGTTGTTACGCTGATCTGGTGGTAGCATTCGAATGCATGCCATGCCATTCACAGTAAGCATACCATTTTTCCCATTTGTCTCTTTTGACCAGTCACGAGCAAATCCTACACTCCAACTTATTTTTTGCCGACGCGGGGAAATAGAGCCCTCTCTCTATTCTTTCCCCCTTTGCTGGATCCCCCTCCAATGGCACATTCTCGGTGGTACTCGAGACGGTAGCGCTACGCCCCTGCCCAGCATGGTTGTAATTGACCGAGTTCACCACCGTCCACTGGGTCTTTGGGGTAAAATAGTGTCTTTTTTCTCATCATCACCTGTCAAAACACGACAAACACCACTTCTTTCTTTCCCCTCCCCCAGAAAACAGAGTCTGTCCGAGTCCAACACCGAAATCCCCCAGAGTCTTGGTCTCTCGTCTCCGGATTTTCAGCATCAGACATAAAACGCGGGGAGAAAAAGGCCGAGTTTTGTTATTTGACCGAGTAAACATCTTAAACTCCTGCCAGAACTGGTGATGGTGATGTTCTGTAGAGAGCTTCAATAGCCAAACAAGAAGGCATTGTAGCAAAGGATTGTAAGCCACATCGTCACGAGAACCCGCGAATCGACGAGTGTTTTTGTCATGCATATTTCCGGGCCGAAACGCGCAACAGCCCAGCCAAGAAAAATGAAATGGTACCAAGTGTAAAGGATTCAATTACCAACACGCGGTTGTCGGGATGTGGCCTAGTCTGAAGCGCATGCACTTACGGATAGTCGGATATGGATACAGAAAGACACAAAAAAAAAAAAAAACGAGGAACGCCGTTTCCGTAGCTTAGCCGCCATTAACCATGGACTCCATTCTCCAACGACGACGTTGCAGAACCAACAGTCGGAACAACTATTACGTGAAATATATTCCTTCGGGAGATTACTCGACGGAAAGGGGTTTATGTTGCACGAATGCAAAATTGTAACCCATATCATAATACAGTATAGCAGTTTGCCGTCTGCGTGACTATAAACTCCTGCGGACATGTCCATGATCTCTAAAAATAATCCATGATTCTAGACAGTGACAGTTTTCTTGGATCAGCAGAGTTACCTCAAGATCGGGAGATGCGTCCGATATTCTTTCTCCCCTTTTTTTTTCGCCACGAACCGCTGCCTCGGAATTGGATGGGTCACGAGACGAACAAAGAACGGACCAGAATTTGGTCAATATGGAGAGAATCCACTGAAGCATGGAGAACGGACATTTGAGATAGAGTAATGAACAAAGTTGTCAACCATGACCAAGCAGACTTAGCCGAAGAGAACCCAGAGAACAGTGTCCGCACCTAGTGGTGACCTTAGAGTGTGCCTTGATTGCACACCCCCAGCTCCTCTTTACCTTACCCTTTGGGAGTGACCCTCTATTGGTTGACACCAAGTGGGTCTCGGCCGGACTCACTCTGAAGCCATCGTGTCAGAAAAAATAAATGTACGCCTAAACCGGGGGTAGATCAGCTCGTGACTGCTCGGCCGAGAATTTGAGTCTTGCTGACAGTCAAGACAGTAAAGAAAGTATTAGCCGTGTTCCGAGAATACACGCGCTGAAACGGATGAGAGTTTCCAAATGTGGTAGCAGTTGCCCGTACGGATACAGACTGTTCAACTGTTGTGATGGGCGGATCGGTGGCGTTGTGATCCTCCCCATTCCAGTCTGTCACCAGGTACAATTGAGCTTTCTCCAACTAGCAACAGGAGCTTCGCATTGGATCCAGCTATACCTCTAATGTACAATAATGATCATTATGTTTGCCTTTGGCCACTGGTTTCTTTTCATCGTTGTTAAGCTAAACGTACCGTGGTAAGCAGACGGTAATCTCCATGTTCTAGATGCAGTCCTGTCTCGAACCCCAAGAACAAGTCATCATCATTGTCTCAAAAAGTCCTGTCGCTTGTCCAGTGCAGATCAACGCTGCTACCCACCATCTCCCCGCACAAGCAACGTTGAATCTGTCTCTGCCAAGAACAGTAACGAACACACATGACCTTCTTTTGATAGGGTTTATGTTTTTCAGCCATTGTCGCATGGTAGAACTCGATGCTCGAATGATAATTCACTGTAGCATCAGAGGCTTTACTGCCAAGACGCCAAGATCGTCAGAGCTGCAGTCAGTTTTTCCCATATTATTGATTGAGATGTCTCGTGATGATTGCTTTTGGTCTGGTTGGAAAGACAAAATAAGTGTAATTGTAACTTTGTAACGGTGATCGGTTGAGCTGAAAGATCGTGTGTTGATGTCTCTGTCCCATGTATGGTCATTCGATGTTGGCTGTGGTCTCATCGACTGATGGATCGATGATATGATGGTACAAATGGGGATCTCCCCGCCACACGACGGATTTCTGCAAACTAACCTAGACCACAACGACGATCTCAAGTTCCAGACATCAAAGCACTTCGCTCCAACCGAAAAGCATCACCCTAACGGCGAACAGCTCGATCGCAAAGTCAATTAACAATTCGTGAATCTACCCTAGATCTTAACTGACCCAATTTTCTACCCCAGATTCGACGATCACCACAAGCGAACTCCATCAAAATAATAACACCGAGACGTTGTTGTATCATCCCCAGAATCATAATAACACCGAGATCCATTGTTGTTTATCTATCCTTCCCCAGATTCTTTTTCATGACCGAGATCACACCGAAAATCGTCTGTGTTTTAAAGTTGACATGCCCCGCGTGTTGATTAATGGAGTTGGACGTGCAGAAGAATATGGGGATGGATGAGGTGATATATGAGATGCATGTCACGATTGAGGGGATTGCTGACGCGTGAGTATGGAGGGATCTGAGTATATTAATCGTTGGCAATAGGTGCGACGCGACTCAATCACGCATTCAACCACTCGGCAGAGTACCTCCCATCCATACCTACCTCATCACGGTCGCATCTTGGCGATTTTTACCACGCGTTTCGAAACCGGTCAGCATCTCCCGCGACACCACGATAACGATAGCGCCCATGAAGCCATCGTGAAGACTGCCAAGACAATTCCTCCAAAAGCCCTCCACAGACAAACCACACTCTATCCGCCGAGATATTGCAGACCCAATTGTCACGCGACTCGAGGCTGCGCCCTGGGCTGAAGGATTGTTTCAAGGCATTGACAAGTGTCAATGTTTTAATCACGGTGGTGCGACTGCTTTAGCAAAACGACTCCGGGCGCATTGACGCGAGGGTTACAGTCAATGCTCCGGAGATGGCATTGTGCGACCGACACAAAAGCGCGTCGAAGCCGGCGATTGCGCTGAATGAAGAATACAGGAATGAAAGGTGTCGAATCCGGAGGGAGGGTCTCACTGAGTCTCGCCTGTCATTCACTGCTAGTGGAGGTTGCGCTGCGACAGTGATACACTGGACGCGAACGGCATCATGACAAGCTCAACCTGTGACAACCTTCGGCGTTTATCATGGGAATTATATGCTAGTTCAATTAACAGCTATATAAATGTCAATTGCCATATTTTACAGAGCTTTATCTGTGTCTACCGAGGTAGTGATAGCTTCGAGAATATTTCTGGTCTGTTCGGCTCATACCTCGGCGTATCCACTCCGATCAATTTTTCGCCTCTTTTTTCTTCCAAGACGTCATTAACATTTCACATGGGACTGATATCATATCATACCCAATTCTTGTAATTGAGTTTCGCAATTCATCATTGACATACTTTGTAATCTTTTGAACTCCCACCTTTAACTCTTACTCTCGACTTGCACAGCTAAAGCTTCGTCGCAATACCAGCAACACAGAATCGACAATCGCAACACTACAACACCACAATGGCAGAAACAATGCAAGCCTGGCAATGCGCCACCCCAGGAACCTTCGAATCAGTCTTCAACCTCACCCAGACACCCAAACCAACCCCCCAGTCCCTCAAGCCCGGCCAAATCCTCGTCCAAGTCTCCCGCGCTGCGCTCAACCCAGCAGACTACAAGATCATCGAACTCGGCATAACATCCCGCGCCTTGACATCCTACCCCAAGACTCCAGGCATGGATCTCAGCGGTCGCGTAGTCGCTGTCGCACCCGACGTCACCGACGCGAAAGAGGGAGACCGCATTCTTGCGCGCGCAAATCCTCTCAAGGCTTTCGGCTCGTTGGCGGAGTATACCGTGGTTGATAAGGAGGGGTATAGTGTCCTTGACGGCAAGGTTGACTTGGATCAGGCGGCTGGTGTGGGCACCGCTGGACTTACAGCGTATCAGAGTATTCAGCCGTATGTCAAGAGCGGCGATAAGGTGTTCATCAACGGTGGCTCAGGCGGTGTTGGACTTTGGGGTATCCAGATCGCCAAGGCGTTGGGATGCCACGTTACGGTATCGTGCTCAACCGGCAAAGCAGATCTATGCAAGTCCCTGGGCGCAGACGATATCATCGACTACAAGACAAGCGACGTAATGACCGAACTCCGCAAGCGCGGCCAAGTCTTCAGCGTCTGCGCCGACAACGTAGGAAACTCACCTCCCAACCTATACGGCTCATCCAACGACTTCCTCTTGCCAGGCAGCAGCTACGTATTCGTCGGCGGACATGTTTCACCGCGAAGTTTCCTGAGTTTGTCTACCAACATCGCCCGACCTTCGTTCTTGGGTGGTGTCAAGACCAAGTTTGTTGCGTACATGACGGTGAACAAGAGTAAGGATCTGAACCAGTTGAGGGATTGGATGAGTGAGGGCAAGGTTAAGACTGTCGTTGATTCGACCTTCGGGTTTAAGGAGGCGGATAAGGCGTTTGAGCAGTTGAAGAAGGGGTCTAGTGGGGGTAAGATTATCGTCAGGGTTGAGGAGTAAGTGATACCTGGGTGGCGCTTTGTATTGAGTAGTGTCTATGTTATCTAAAGTAATGTGTTGACCTCAAGGGCGTGCCGTGTCTCATCCGTGATGTAAGCAATGGTGTACCCGACGCAGCCTCTTGGTGGCCGTCTCCAATACTGATAGGTAAGCTCTAGTACAATGAACCTTGAATAAGACATATGCGCGGGTTCGGATCTCCAATTGATAGGTAAACTCCAGTACATGAACCTTGAATAAGACACGCACGGGTTCGGAGCGGCCCGAATGCATAAACGCCCGCCGAGTTAACTTGGCATCCCGCGTAGCCATGGCGTTTAAGCCGACACTCAAAACTTGTGCAGGCCGGGTCGGGTATTTGATGTGCGACATGCCCATCGTTTTTGCGTCCGAGACCATCCTCAGCTGAGTATGTATTTCCGAGAGACCTGGGGCGCGAAACATGGTGTCGCCGAACAGAGGATCTTTGTCAAAACTCTGATAAGAACCTCCTCACGTCCCCAACCCAGTAGCAAACTTCTTCCCAACCCACGCAGCACCATACTCCTCATACTCCGCCTTCGTAACGACCAACCTCTCAATATTCGGATGACTCGCCAAATGCGCACCACCATACCAGGTATGTGTAATTGGATCTGCAGGTCTCGCGACCCTAACTATACAATCGTCCGGCACACGCTGCACAACCTCTTTTTGTAATCGCTGTATAAACCCGTCAAAGTGCGTGTTACCACCCACGACGATAATATTGGCGAGAAGACTGGGCCACAGGCCGATGGGGAGCTCGTTGAGGGATTCTTGAACTAGTTCTGCCAGGCCGGGCTGCCTAAGTCCGACATCTGATGGGTTGAACAATAGTTCTGGGACGGTGAAGCGTTCGTTACGCAGGGTGAGGGCGTCTTCTTCGGATTGGTTTGCCATCTTTCGTGCTTTGGAGTGTCGGGAGGCCTCGTAGTCGACTAATCTGCCCTTGGAGTGGGTGTGGAAGTCAGGTAGGATGTAATCTTTCGCGATGCCGCCTCCAGATAAATAATCTGGTCGTCGGTCCCCTCTTGTGCCCTTCCACGTCTTTTCTAGGTCGGATTTAAAGTCTGGGGAGACGTAGCAGGAGAGTTCCTTCATTTCGTTAACGATGTATGTGTCGTTTCGCATGTCGAAGTGACGGAGGGAGATTAATCGCGTGAGGTAGTTCGTGAGGACCTTGCCGCCGACGTCTAATCGTTTGACGGCGGAGTGTAGAGGTTGGCCGCGCAGGAGTGGCGTGATTGTCGTATGCGAGTATCCCGAGTCAATTACCATGACGGCTTCGGCGGGTGTGTTATCGACGGTCGGTTGGTCTTGCGGTGTTCGGAAGATATTCTGGATATCATGGTAGGCATTAAATGTCGGGCCTACAAGATCAGCAATAATCCAGATAAGCATCGCAATTGACTTACCTATACCCCGATAATAACTCTCAAACCCATATTCCTCAAAAACAATCTGATCGCAATTCGTCTGCAAAATCGGCAACCCATTCGGCGGTTCCGCCAGTATCAACCTGCTGCTCCCAGGCTCAAACCCATCCTCAAAAACCTCCCTATCCCAGATCTCTTTCTGCGCCTCCCAATTAACAATGAACCCCTTCTCAACAGGTCTTCGGAATTGTATCTCTCCGAAATCGCGACATTTTTCTAGCTCGGATGCGACGTAGACTTTGCGCGCGCGGTCGCGGGCTATGACGTTTGGGATGATGCGAGGGTCGGAGAATTTGCCATCGTGGACTACTCCGGCTTTTATTGTTGCTGCGCCGTTGTCGAGGACGAGGGTTGGAGGTGTGCCTTTTGAGGCGGTAGGTTTGGCTTTGCGGCTGGGCATTGTTGAGATGTAGAGAGGGATTGATGATGATTTTCTTGAGGTTTGGATGCGACGCGATTCCTGGTGGGGCGGTGGTTACATAAGCCATCATGACCACAATTCATGATGGCAATTGATGGATGGTGGTGACGTAAATATGGTCTATTATGACTTCTAACTGTATGGGATCACTCAAATCTGGTTATATTCTATATCATGATGACATGTTTACAGTCACGGCACCCTGAGCGATCTCCTTCATCTACCTCAATTAACATTCTCTACTTTACTGAAACCCAGGCGCCTCACCCTACACTCTTGCTAACGATGATTGTAAGCTTCAATCCTCCCGGAGACTGCTAGAATATTAGCCTTTTGGTCCACCATGAAGGTATAGATAGCTCAATGACGCGGGTGTGAACCCTTTCACTGCAGTTTTAACCTCTGGCGAGGAGCCGCGATACAGTCAGCGTTGTGGATTGGGCCGCAAGGAGCCCAGACAGTCTCGCTGATACAGGATCGAACTTTTCTTCACTGCAATTTTAACCTCCTACCATCATACTAATTTGCCTCAATTCTAAACTTCACTGCAGTTTTAACCCCTCGCAAGGAGTTGCGATCCGGTAAGCATCGTGGCTTAGACTTGAGTGGGTGGCAGGTTTTCTTCACTGCAATTTTAACCCTCTCCCAACGTCTATCCTAACGCAAAGAAAGCGCCCGGCACAACCGTAATCTTATCCTCTCCAAGGACACACTGTGTTCTCGGCCCTGAGCCTGTAATAAGTGAGCATTGTGGCTCAGTGAAGTGCATTGTCAGCTGTGAGTATGTGTGTGCGACTCACCACCAGTCTTCTTCACTGCATTTTAAACCTCACGGCAGGCATATCCTTTCGGCACGTAGGAGGACCTGTCTTTCTCGTAGCCAAGTGCCCGACATGCGTATTTCTGCATTGTTAACATCGTCCGAGGACATACTGCATTGACGACTGGCCCTTAGCCCTGCGCTTGCAATAGAGTAAGCATTGTGGCTCACTAACATGCAATGTCAGTTGTAACTAGGGGTTGACACCCGGCATCCATGACTAGCCAGGCTACTGCCACAGGTCTATCTGCAAACAACGACCCTTTGCACGCCACCATCTTCTTTCACTGCAGTTTTAACCCCTCGCGACGAGCTGCGATCTGGTAATCGACGTGGTCTACAGTAGATCGATCTGAGTGGTCAATCCAGCGAAATCCTTCACTGCATTTTTAACCCCCTCCCAGCGTCCATATCCTTTGAAAGGTTATCTTTCCACGCCGAAGAAGCGCACGAATTCGTTCCTATTCTATGCGACTAAACACTGCGCTGAAGACTGGTTCTCAGGCCTGTGCGGTTGCGTCACAAGAGTATCACGCCCATCTTCAATCTTTCTTCGCTGCATCTGAAATTCATGGCAGGCATTATTTGGACACATCTTATGTGCTCATGCTTCACTGCAGTCTTAACTCCTCTGGGTTCCCGGCTCTACACCTATAATAAAGTAAGCACTGTAGCTTCTTGCAGATGAGTAGACCTCATTCACTGCAATTTCAACCTCTCTTGAGGCGAGCACTGTCAGAGCATTAAGGACCTGTATGTTTGGTGAGCTCTACTGCAATTATCACCGCGTCCAAGAGCCCTAAACAATGTTCTAGCCCTTGAGAAAGTTTGTCTCGAAGTCAAGCAGTCAATCTTGCCCACAACAGTCTTTTCACTGCACCCCCCCAACCCTCTCAGGCGGATATCAGAAGAAATGCCCTCTAAGGATTAGGATAGAGAAATAAAGCAGTCTAAGTGCCGGACTAAATCAACCTAAGATGACTAAGTTATTTCGTCTCCCATGCTGACCAGGGTCAATTCTTCTGACCCCCCAAGGCCTTTTTACTGCAATTCTAACCTTCTCTAACGTTCACATCTGTTGAAAGGTAAGTATTTCAACGCTATAAGCGCACGACTGTATTCTTCTCCTCTCCACGAGCAAACTGTGCTCTGCGCTTGCAATAAAGTAAGAATTGTGGCTCAGTATTATGCAAGTGAGTGTCGTGACTAGGGGTCGACACCATCTTCTTTCACTGCATTTTTAACACTCTCCCATCGTCCAAGTCTTTCGAGACGCTACCTAGGCCCTGCTAGGAAGAGTTCATTCTTCACTGCATTCTTAGCCGTCTCAGAGGACACACCGCGCTGAAGACTAGTGAGTATTAGGAGTGGGATGCATATGCACAGACCTAGTTTCTAGCTTCACTGCATTTTTAACCCTCTCTCACTCCACGTCCTTTGAGTATCCATCTTGATGCCAAGAAACCGTACGGCATTCTTATCCTCTCTGACAACACACTGCATTGAAGGCTGGTGCTCAGCCCTGCGCCTTCGAAGAATGATACCGTAATGGGTGCGTAGAGGGTCCGACCAAAAAACTTCACTGCATTTTTAACCTCCCCCAAGGCGAGCACTGGATGTCTGTCTTTAATGCCGCGGGCGTTACTGTATTTAGCAATTGATACGATCTCTTAAGTATCACTTTAATAGCAAATGTTATGATGGGAGGTTCTTGGTAGCAAAGAATTAATAGGCAATCCTTTAAGTGTAGCTTAATATCCTACAGCAATCTGCCAAGCTATCATCTGTTAGTGTATTCATACACAACACCCTTATCAATCTTCCGTTCCATCAGCACCCAAAACATCCAGACTCATCCCATTATTCTGTTGAGTTGCCTCCAAGACAGTACGAATCTGCTTCAGCCCCAGCATTTCCTTTTCCTTTCCCGCAAGGATCCTAGAAATCTTAACAACGTTGCGAATTTGTCTTCCATTCATCGGGAGCTCAGCAAGATTCTTCAATGCTTGGTGGCTCAGTGAGGTCTCAGCGTTACTATCGATAGTGCACCGCCTCCAAACTTTCTCCCTCGCCGTAGTATCGAGGTCTGGGTAGTGAAGTGTCAGATGGATTCTGCTCTGGAATGCTCCGTCGATTGCACTGCCTCGATTGGTGGTCAGGATGAGAATACCACGGTAGTACTCGATGACTCTGAAGCCTATTAGTAAAAGAGTTAGAGATGGAAGGACTATATGTACCTTAGAAACACAGCGACGATTTCGTTATGTCGTAAATTGTCCATTGAGCGTTGTTGAAGGAATACGTCACACTCATCGAACAGCAGCACGGCATCCCACTTCTCAGCCAATCGCAAGACCTCGTTAAGACGGCGTTCTACCTGTTCTGCTTCGTTTCCCAGCTCTCCCGCACTCAGAATGTACAGTGGTTTTCGAGTATTGTCAGCTACAGCCTCTGCTGTTAGAGTCTTACCAGTGCCAGGAGCCCCGACAAAAAGTATCACGACGCCAAGTCCTTTGCCCTGGATAATGTCATCGAAATCAGACGTGTGCCTTGCCTGTCCCTCAACGAAGCATGTGACGAGGCTTTTATAACCCGATGGAAGTACCAGATTCTCAAAAGCGTCGTCGTTCCAGGCAATGTTTGTGATGTGATCGACCTCGATTTCACCCCATGCCTTTGTCTGGAGCGGATATGCCTTGACCTTGGAGTTGCAGAGGAGAAGCTGATTCTCGTTTAGAGCGGTGTCTGTAAAGTTAGCTATTTGTGATTTGTATTGCACAGCTAGACTTTATTATATACCTGATTTTTCGATCTGTTCGTTTGACTGTTCCGATTCAGTAATGCTTCCACGTCGGGGATGCAGGTGTTCATCCCTTTTGGATTTCACCGTATGAACAATGGGCGGAGGAGGTGGTGGGAGAGTATGAATAGGACCCATGGTGGGCGGCGGAATTGAATGAGAAGAGCCCATGATGGGATTAGGAGGCCGCGGAAGTGATGTCCCCATGTGCCGGTTGTTGTCAGCGACTCCAAGCCTGGGTTTGATCGAGTCTTCAGCTAGACTGTCCAGCGGTAGACGACCTCCCTCATGATCAAAATAACTGGCTGCATCGACGACGACTCTTTCTTCGATCTAGAAACAGCTTGTCAACACTATGGCTATGAGTCAGATGGGCCACAGATATACTCACCTTTCGCTCGATGTCTTGACCATGTCTAGTTACAAGGCTCAGTGGTCCAGAGTAAGCCTTGTAGTGGATTCCTCGAAGTTCTTGGAACTTCCTTCCCCGCTCGATAGCTCGTTCTTTGATCGAATTTGCCGAAGGATGGAAGTGAAGTGGATATATGGGCAAGTCTGTGATGTTCATAGTGCCAGAAAACTGGCCGATCGAGAAAGGTTTGTTGTTATATCCGAACTGCCGGCCATTCCAATCCACAAATTTGGTGTACAAAGTAAGGTAGCTGTTCTGTTGATGGTAATAGCTGCTAAGGATAAAAAGTCGTTCTTTTCCATCAACAAGGCTGAACAGCAACGTGCCCGGCTCAAAAAGGGCCCAAAGGAGCTTGAATGTAACGATGCCTTGTTCAGTATGATCTTTGATCTCATCCATCTGGCCACGAATCTCAGCATGCAGCACCTTGTACAGCAGCTGAGAAAATACATAGCCGGGGTGACCCTCCTTCTTCTGCCTCTCCAAAATGTCACTGAACTTATTCCATTGATGATAGAAGGGATGGAAAGGTGCGCCAAAGACGAGCTTTTTGAGCGATGTCGTGATTCCTTGATAACCGTCGAATACTTCACTAAGCGTCTGCTTTAGCGATGAGTTCTGAACAACGACTGAGTCGAGCTCGAGGACTTTTCCTTCGCTGTGGCTTTTACGCATGCGCACAACGATGGCCTTTTGCTTGATTTCCTTCTCTTGCTCGATATTGATACGCAGATTTTCTGGGTACTCCTCTACCCAGTTCTTACAACACACACACTTTGGGACGCCTTCGTAGAGAGTTTGTATTTCGCATTTTTCGCCCTCTTCGAGATGATCCATGTTTAGGTCCGGGGGACTGTCTTCGGGTCTGGCCTGTATCTCGATGGCCTCAACACCTGCTGTGCGCTTGAGGCTTGAATCTCTCAGTGGCGAGTTGGGTCGCTTTGTTGACTCTGAAAGTGTGGATGGATTGCCAAGTGATGAGATAGGCGATGCATCCGACTGGCGATCCGGAGCATCATCGACTTTCTGGGATGGCAACATAGTCGTGTGTAATATTTTGGAACGTGGTTCTGAACTGGTTCATGGGCAACTGTGATATGCTTTATATTATAGTCATCATTCTCCAATATACGTTGCGTCTTATCGTTGTCAGCCTAAATGCTACACAGCAAATTATTTTCAACCCTTCTTCATCAGAGCAGACATAAGTGATTGGTGCCCTCATGTGCCGATTTCAGGCTTTCATCTTACCTACAGGCAACCAACAGACAGCAATACCATTGCCCATCCAATCGCAGTCAGATAAACACGTAATCTAGGCATAGCCTCTCTGTGTTTGGACTTCTAACACCAGCGGACAAGATTCCACTTATCGGATCGCATCGATCTCGAGACTATCTGTATCTGTGAAATATCCCAAAAGTTGAGAACTGTGCAAGCCCCAAAGCATTCGAACAAGATCTTTCTTACCGACTTGTCGCTTTCGTTCTCGAATCGCCTTCCGTGAAATTCCAATGATCACGATATCGACACTCGATGGGGAAATCACTGTATTAAAGAGTTAAAGGTCTTTTCCTTTTAAAGAGAGCTTCTAATAGTAATGTATGTAAAGTTTACATTGAATATTAAATTGTATTCTATTTAGACATAATTCATACCTAGCGTATATTAATCTAAGAGTTATCAGTAATATATTCGTGTTTGTCGTATATTAGCCATCACAAATCGTGTCTTCCCAAGCCATGTGTCATATTTTAACAGACTCCAAAATACCCTTCTCTCTAAGTAAATCACCCAAAACCTGAAGTTTAACCGGCTTCGCAAGAAACAAATCAAAGCCACTCCCACTCGCCTCCTTCTGCGCCTCTTCCGTAGCTAGCCCAGAAACCGCAAACATCGGAATACCATTTTTAATTCCCTCCTTACTTTCAAAAGCCCTAATCAATCTCGCCGCTTCAAAACCATTCATGACCGGCATTGAAATGTCGGACAGTATACATGCAAAATCCCGTGGTGACTGCGTGTACTTTTCCACTGCTTCTTTACCGTTGATTGCTTTGTCGTATCGGATTTGGAGCTTCTTCATGTATGCGATGAGGATTTTTAGATTGATGTGGTTATCTTCGACGAGTAGCATTCGAGGGGCGTGGTTATCTGCATCACTTGACTCTTGTCCAGCAGGCGGGTCTGGTTGTGGAGGAAACGAATAGCTAGGCGTCGTGCTTGGATTGACCGCTGGTGGGCTACTGCCAGGGAGAGGAGGGGTGGGACGAGGTTCTTCATCTTCTACCCAACGACTGTAGGCGAGTGCCAAGGTCTTTGCGAGTTTTCGTGGACCGATCCTAGACAATATACTCGTTAGTCTTGAATGCATGGTACATAGTCAGTGGTCAACTTACGGCTGCGACACAAATTCAAAAACACCTTTCCAGCCGGCCGCACTCGTTCTCTCGTAGGCGGCCAAGGCATCCTGACATATGACAACGTTTGGAACCTGAGAAAGCGAGTCCGTGTACTGGGTTGTAGCCGGTAGCGAATGCTGTGTCCAAAGCATGAGATCTGGTTTTCTCGAATTGTCGTCTTCTGCTACTATCTCAAGCTTCAACCATTCTTTGCAGATATGATCCAAGGTGTTGCGCAGGCCAGTAGAGGGGCCAGAGGCAATCTGCACACGCAGTCCCGCCAGATCCTGGACTTGTTCGTTGAATTTAGCTTGAGCACTGGATGGAACACCAGACGATCTAGGCCTCTCGAGAGGAAGGAGAACAGTAACCGTTGTACCGACGCCGACTTGACTTTCGATCGAAATTTGGCCTCTGAACTGTTTCACAATCTGTTTGACGAGACTGAGTCCGATGCCGGTCCCTGGGGACAGATCGTTCTCTTGAGTGAAGGGCTTGAAAATTCCCCTCTGGAGATACTCCTGGCCAATACCTTTACCCGTGTCCTTGACCACGAAACAAACAACCTGTTCCGGCCTGCGACGCCTAACAGCAGTCACTTGCTGCGTGAGCGAGATAGTGATGGTCCCATCGTTTGTGTATTTCAACGCATTGCCGACAATGTTCATGACGATGCGACGGACTGCTCCCACGTGGAAGCGGAAAAGCCAATCGCACCCAGAGTCCAAAGAAAGAATGATGGTTACGTTTCCGAGACTAAAAGTCGTACCAGTTGATTGAGTCACTCCAGGGCTGAGCTGATCCATAGCTTCAAGATAGTCCGACGCGGTATTGGCTGTATTGTCCGCATAGCGCGAAGTGCTACGTGCATGTGGCCGTTGAGAAATATATTGGTTGATAGATTTGTGTTGAAAGTTGAATCCTGCAAAGACACTCTCGACCACATCCTCTACCAATTCATCAAGTGGATAATCGGTGACGAGAACCTTGCCAAACTGCTGCGACCCGGGTTTGTTGAACTGGCTCGTCGACTGACCACCTGTGACCTTGTTGTTTGAATTGGCGAAATTGTTGACTCTGGAATAATCGAGAAGATGATCTATTGTGTCGAGCAACGTTCGCGAGCAAGTCTCGATAGTGTGTGCAATGTTTGTCTGAAAAACGTCGAGTTTTGTATCAGCTATGAGCTCCGTGCTCAACAGTACACCGTGAAGAGGCGAACGTAATTCGTGGGACAGAGATCCAAGGGCATCCGATTTAATCTTTGCAGATTGCAGAGCTTCAAGTCGTGCAATCTCAACTGCAGCAAGAGTGCCGAAGCCGCGCAAGTAGCTTAATTCCCCCTGGACGGTAAAGGTGCGCATGGGAGTGTTGGTGTAGATCAGTCCGCTAGCACACCACCGTTCTTTTGTGGGATCCCAGACGGGGAAGAAGGCTACGCTGCGGGCGCCTGGAAACGCAGCGGAAATTATTCGACCCTCGCGCTGACGCGACAAAGGTTTCCTTTGTAGATTTTTGTGTAGCGAAGGCGGCCGGGCCTCTTGTCCAGCTACTGGGTGGCCACGTGCCGTTGGCGTCCAAGAGAACAGATCGTCAGACGATGAGTCAGATGTTTGAAGCTCCCCGTCAACATCGAACATGAAGACCTTGCCTTTGGGATATTGGTTCAGCATTTTCTTCATGAACTTTTCACTGAGCGCTACCGAGCTTGCGGGACCTTGAGCATGGTCAATGCTAGAAGTTCTAGAAGTGGAATACCCCTTGATTTCGCAAGTACGGTCAACCTTGCCGTCGTCTTGGGAATAGGGACTGTCGTCACTGCTTGTCGAGGACGAATGCCCTGTGGATCCGGGCTTGCCTCCTGTAGTGCTAGTCTTGTGAGCTTGATAGCTCGCCATGGTCGCGTCAAGGAACAGGCAGCCCTCAACTTCGACCGACTCCCTAATGATATTGGCAGCCCTTGAAAAGACATTGGCTAGGCTTCGGTTCTCCGACATGGTGTCTTTTGTCCGCTCGGCCAGAGTCGTCGGGGTACTAGGACGACGGGTCTGCCTTGACAATTCGTCGTCTTCCAATGGCGGACCATCAGACGCGACACTCTCCATGTCGCTCTCCAAGCCCTGCTGCTTTAAATTGAGATTCCCTTCGATCGATGCAAGAGTATCCTCAAAGGCAGCGGTGTTTGATTCGTGGCGCCAGCCTGTGAGTGTCGAACCGCCCTCGATAAAGGATCCTATGCCTCTGTTCATTCGGGCATTTCTCCTGTTGATGGCCTTGAGGCTTTCCGTCTCGAGGTGCTCGGAGATGGCAGAGGAAATGTCGCGCAATCGATCGCTGTTGACGTCGGTCCACGTGCGTGCAGACGTATTTACGACATGGTATACGCCGATGTTTATGCCTCGTTTGGTGCGAATCGGGACAGCGGCGTAGGAAATGGCATGGGAAGGACCCAGCATGGGAATCGCATAGGCCGGGAACCTGTCATCCTCTTCCAAGTTTGGTACGACGGTAACAGGGAGTACCGCATCATCTTCATCGCCGGCCGACTTGTTCAAGATGGTATAATCGCATGCATCATTGCTTCGACGAGCGGCGGTTCCGCAAAGCCGAAACGGCTCGTTGTATTCGTGGTTCGGTACTGAAGAGCGCAAATAGGTACCGGAGGTAGCTTCGGCTATGAAGTATTGGTACTCGGAGTCGAAAAGGGAAACAAATGCTCGCTCTGCGCCGACGTGGTATATGCCGAGTTGGGTCAGGGCCGTCAAGATGGTACTGATGGACGAGAGGCGCTCGGGCCCGTGGGTCGAACTTCGAAAGTTTTGAACGACTTGAGAAAGTTGGAATGGAAGCCAGTATCTGTCAATTATTCATCAGGGTTTTTGTCGCCCATGGTGAAGAGGACGAGAAGGGAGGGGTAAAGATGCAATTCTCTCACCTGAAGGTTTCCCTCTCGCGAACAATTTCGGAAACAACCTTGTGAGGCGTTACAGGCCTGGGGATTGATTCGGCAAACATGACGAATCCGACAACAATCCGAAACGTATCATAATGAAATTAACACGAAAAGGTGGAAAAGAACAAGAAGCATTTTATTTGGACTAGACTCTGGGGACGAGAAAACAAACATGCGCTGATGAGACCTAAGAGATTAGCGACATGGTCTAGACTCTTACCACTGAATTTGGCAAAAGTGGAACCCGGAATACCTAATACCCTAGTAGCTTCCCTGTCGAGGTTTCCTTCTGCCATCGAGAATTCCATGTTTGGTGGTAGGTTTTTGATCCACCAATCATATCGGGTACGGACCGTCTCCGGTTAATCTCATCTTTTAATCCTTTCGGAAATACAGGCCGCAAGATAAAGCCTGCAAACGTCTACCTTTTTTCTTTTTTTGTTCTTCTCGCTCTTAGGGTTAATATTCTCGTCATTTGCATGCATTTCTCAGCCATCCAACTGATGTCAACACATGACCAGGATGTTGTTTTAATTGAGTATAATTGATAGACATGGATATGGGTGTCAAAAGATTATCCTTTTGGGCCTAGGTTACAGAAATAAAGTATCTGAATACCAGCCTAATATCTGGCATAAGATGACCAAATCGCTTCGTCTCTTATGCTCCAGGCAGCCAATTCTTCTGACGCCCTGACGATATCATATGTGCCTACAATACGTGTATCCAGAACCCTTGTTCTCTCCATGTAGTTCTGGGCGTCGTATTGGTGGTCAAGTGTGCCGTACAACACAAAATTGCAAGGTCTTACACTGCTGGTTATAATGGTGGTTTTATTGAACCGGATGAGAGGCTGATGAACTGTGAGCCTCACAACAGGGAAGTTCGCCCGATGAGTGAAAGTTCTTTGTTCCGATAGCAAACAACAGCGATTGTGTCCACTGTTCCAGATATATGGTTCGCAGTACTCTCTTTATAGATGGGTAGTACAGCATTTTGAATCCCTTTGTCTTAAAGCTTGTAGTAAAAAGAGAACTGACCATTTCTTCATTCAAAATGTCTTCTTGGACTTCTCATATTAAGCCAACTCAAATTCCTGGCGTTCATGCTCTGTAAGAACGGGTGACACAAACGGTTTCGAGAGAAGAAGCAAAGTCAGCCTCAATGCGCATTGCTTTATGACCGTTCATAATGTGATGTTAATGTAGTCTTTATGTTTTTGATAGTGGGCGTGTAAGACTGCATGCACTATCGAGACAAACATTCTGAGCGACGTCCGCCTTCTTTAAACGTGTTACTTCACCTACTGTAATCCTTTGATATGGGAATACGGTCCTTTGATCATCAGTGCCATATGAAGCCTATCATAAAAGCGCATTCAAAATGGATAGTTGTTCCAGAGAGGCGCACATCTCAATATGCTCGAGTATGTAATCGCCATCCACCATCCATCCTCTGTCCCGATTCTTCAAAGTTCTATCTGAAGACATTCGTACCTGTGTCTATCTCCATCGATTACCAACACTGCAAACCCCTTCTATCATTCTTGAAATGGCAATAAATGTACGAGAACTCGGCACATATTTATCCTTCTAAACCCGCAACCGCCAAGATGGCTCATCAAGTCAGGCACCCTCAGCCTGGTGTCTCTATCAACATCTACATAGATGACTCCAACATCTCAATCGGAGGACGCAACTATTACAAGATCTACCGGCAGAACAACCCTAGGGCCCCATACCGTCGACACTGGTACTATGACATCGAAAAGCTCGGTGACATGATCAAGAGGAAACTCGCCCAGGAATACGGCTGGAATTCAAACGATCCCAACATCCACAACAAGTACTATCTCTACGGCGCAAACCTTCACGCGAACCCCAAACTGGAACGCATGCGAGGCCGTCCCGGCATCAAGTTTGTGGATTGTCCGTGGAATGCTTGGAAAAAAGAGAAGTTGGCCGACTGCAGACTCACCGCAGACATGACCGATCAAATCAACCATGCTGATAAGTTCATCGAAGCCGCATATTTTGTCGTACTCTCAGGAGACGCGGACATGGTTCCTGCGGTCGAGAAAGCTGTAGAACATGGTTTTGTGGTTCATGTTTGGTCTTGGAAGCGAAGCCTTTCTTCGCAGTTGAAGAGACTTGAAAAAGATCCTCGGCGTCTTGTCAAGGTTCATCATCTCAATGATCGGATTTCAGATTTCACCCTGTAAGGAGATGGGTCTCTTGTGATGTCCCACCTCGATCGCGCTTTCACTTATGAGGCACGGGAATGTGAGGGAAAGGGGGAAATGGGAGTATAGCAGGGAGATAAGCAACTTTGGATGAAGAAACGGACGGGGGCTGGGGGCTGGACCCTTTGCAGCTCAGATGGAGATCAGTCATTGCACAACTTGAGGGATTTGGGTAGCAAAATATCATGATCCATGAGAGAAGGCATGTGTGCGAAAAATCCAAGCTTTGGACGTGCGTTCACGTATTGAGATATGCTTTTCTTTAGTAGATCAGTTATAGAACTTGCTTTGTTTCCTTACTCCTTCTCTCTCATCTATGAAGACTGCTCAGCACTCAAACGTTCATGTTAGTCAGAGCCCAGTATTCATCCTATTGCTAGACGTTCTTGTGCAAGTCTGTCTTAAGTAGACTGCGGGGAACAAACATGCCACCGTGAAACTCGGGAGCACCGCCCCGCGGAAGGATAGAGGCTACCCTAGGTTGGCAGGAACCGGCCAACAAATAAGACTATTATTGGAACTGTTTTTTTCATGGCTGCCAACGGGTGTGATGCTGCTGTATGTTTAACTCACCAGAGCCTCCAACGGATAAGTGACGTCAAGTGGCAGCTCAGAGAACGAGGGTCTGCAGTTGTACAACCTGTGGCGTCTCCCGGAAGGTTCGTCAACATATATTTACTTGTGACACTATTGCCCCTCGTCGCTTCGTCTTGTGCAGAGGTACCATGTAACTGCGCAGAGAATAAGATGAACAACTGACTTGGAAAAGACGTACACTTTCTTCGGTTGAGTTCCGTCCTTTTATTAGCATCCGATGATTGTGTAATGATGGCGATGAGGCTTAGCGATTTGTGATTCTTGATAGACGAATATCACAAGTTCAACTGAAGAACGTCCAATACGTACAATGGTCAGAATGATGACGCTTTGACTGCGAGGTGTCTGTGTCTATACTGATTGAAGGGAGTCTCGCTCAGTTGTGGAGCGCGTCTGGTTATATAAGTCGTAGTCCCGTCCTGGGTTCCAAGGGACGTCCATGACCTATTTATATCACTCTCTATACAATATAAAACAGTTTATTAATAGGCTTAAAGACAATTTACCAGTCACTCTTCGCATCCACGATGTCTACCACCTCCGAATCTAGTGCGTCTAGTGAGTCTAGATACACCACACCTGAAGGTTTTAGACTTGCATACGTCTACATAGACGAATCCAACCTCTCCATTCAAGGCGGCAAGGAATGGGCCAAAAGGCACCCTGAATCGCCCAACCATCATCTCAACTGGCAGTATGATCTCGGCCTTCTTGTAGATCGCGTTGAAGACGGGTTGGGATTTAACGAAGACGACAACAACCAGATATACTTTCGACTCTACGGTTCAGATATCCAACCATTCAAGAAAGGATTTCAAGCTCGCTCCCGTCACGTCTTCGAAGTCATGGAATTCCAGCGAAGCAAATTCGACGGGCGCGAGAAACAGGTCGACACCAGTCTGGTCGTCGACATGGTCCATCAAGCCACCTCCTACATGCATCTCGAATTCAAGTGTACCTTTGCGTTTGTTTCGGACGATGCGGACATGATACCAGCTGCTGTGACAGCTTCAGAATGCGGCTTTAACGTACACATTTGGTCTCGGAAAAGTTCTCTCTCTAACACCTTTCGGGAAATATGCAACACTGAAGAGGGCAAGGGAGCTACCGAAGGGCTGATTTCGCTCCATTACCTCGATGATTATCTGGATAAACTCACGATGGGATTCTCTGAGAAAAGCAATGAGTCCACGACCCCTGCTGTTCAGCGATGTAGGTGGCGGGAGTACTGCAACAAACGAGATCAGTGTAACAGACACCATACGGACAAGGAAGAGAACTTCTTCTCTTCTGGCAAGGTTCAAGTCCTGTGGAGGCACAAATGGTGTTTTAAGGGGGGGGATTGCAGAAGATATAACTGCCCGTGGGCTCACAGTCTGGATGAGATCTTCTGTCCTACTTGTGAAGTGGCAGGAGATCATCACATGGACGGTTGTCCTAAGAAATGAGGCAAAAGATATTGGCAGAGGATCTGTTCAGTCTATTTGCCATTTGTATTCCTTTTTACTCTTGTTTAGTTGCCTCGGGATGGTTGTTTGTTTGTTCTGATACTCACTCTACCGTAATGTTTAATACCCGAATTCGCATTGTGATTTACAAGTCCTTACTTCAGCATTGGTTTCCTGGAAGTATCCTAGCAAGTAGCAACGCATGTGAACAGGTACAGTTCTCAGCTCTGTGGAGGAATGACAGGAGATTGATCTTGGGGCTTTTGGCTACTACTGACGGCGCAGCACAACTTCAGCTGGATATGGTAGCGCCATGAGTGCTTCTTTGCGATGTGAATTGGTCGATTTCTAAGACAAATCAAGCCTCAAAATATGGCCCTGACCTGATCTAGAGACAGTAATCCCATAGCATACCAATCCGAGGGGATACCGACTTTCTGAATATGAAGATGAACGAGTATTGGCCGTTGTAACGATGCTAGTGAGGTTCACTATTCAAAATAGTTGTGAGACATACCCCACGTGGAGGCGTATTCCAGCATCGCAGACCTAGATCCTCCAATCATAACACCCCAGTGGCTTCAGAAATGGCAGCTGAGGAAGGTCTAGACCATCCTCGACTGACGTCGCTTAAATGGCCCCATAGTATAGTCCCGGGACTCAGCTAGCCACATGAACTACATATACATCGCCATACGGTGTACTTCTCACTCGCTGGTGTAAGTAAATTCTATAAAGAGGAAGCAATGTCTGTTGAAGAATATCACTCATCAATTCTTTTACAATCATTCAAAAAACACCTCAACAATACACTATGAAGCTCTCCTTGGCCATTCTGTCCCTTGTCGCTGTGGGATCTGCTCTTCCCGTTCAGCAGGTAAGCAATTGTCAAGAATAATGCTCAAAGGGTAGCTCTTAACATGGTTTACAGGTGCAAAATGAGGTTCAATCCCGTGGTTGGTTCTCCAATATCGTTCCGATCGAAGCGGTAATCACTCTCGATCCCAATGCCTCTAAGTAGTCTCCTAACATCCTTGATAGGCAGAATATGAAGGCCATGGCCGACGATGGCTCGGTACTGCTCTCAAGATAGGTGGAGGAATATGTAAGACGAATGCCGCTCCTTGTAACACGGATGCTAACGGCCATAACAAGCCAAGGGTCTCTTCAGCGCTTTCGCGAAATAGATAACAAGCGAAATCCCACGAGGTGGAAGAGAGGAGAACTGTTGAACGCAAATCATTCTCGTTAATATACGTCTCATATGTCAAGGTGCAACGCGAAGTATCATGCTTATGTCTGTGCCAAGTAATAGCTATAATTAACCCTATTATCTCTGTGCTATCTACTCGTGAAAACTCCCTCTAAACATTACTGCAAAAGCCGGGTATCCTCATCCAAAACACCAAAAAGACTTCCAATCTCCTTTCCCACCATCCTCAACTCATCAGCCACCTGCCCCGTAACAAGAGCATAAGCATACAAAAGCGCATAATCTCTCTCCTCAACCAACACCCCATCCCCACTCCCAAGCCCTCCATGATGCTCCTTTCTAAACTCAAAGATCTTACTCAACAAATTCTCCCTCGCAGAAACAATACTCCCCGTAGCATCAGCAAAAGGATACTCTAACATAGTCGAACTAGCAACAACCTGAAAAGCCTGACAGATGTGATCACAGAGAATAGCCCTTTCCCTCGCAGTGTGGGTAAGTAACGCTTTTTCACCTTCTGTGAGATGGCCTTTTCGACATGCCACAAGACTCATGTTATAAAAGCTATCCAAAATTCTCATAGTTCCTTTAAGAACACGACCGTAGACATCCATGGGGAACGGTCCACGGAGTTCGAATTCTGACGCAGCGGAGATGCGCAAACTGTCGAGGTTCGCGGCGTATCGCTGTAAGGCTGCTTGTTCCCCGGATTTGAGATAGCTTTGTGATCCTTCGCTTCGAAAAAGAACTGTCAGAGGACCGCGTTTCCAAATGAGACCCATTTGGAGATGGAGCACGGAGAGACTTTCTTTAAACTTGCGACGAGCGGATATGGGCCATATTACGCGACAGATCACGAGACCCCAGATTATACCTGCCGTAACGGCGATGGCTCTTCGTTTGGCAATCTCCATAATATCGGGTTGCTCGAAGACCGCGTCGTCGGTGTCATAGCCGTCGGCTTTCCTTTTCACTCTGTATGCGTAGAGTGTTGAGACGTTGTAGGCGAGGAGACTGATTCGTCCGAAGGAGGCCTTTCCGTGTTGGATAACGAGGTAGAAGTTAATGAAGCTGGTAAGCCAGCCGAGCGGTATGAGAGCCAGAGCATAGCCGTGGCTGATCTTCCAATTGACAATGGAAAACAACGCTCCGAACAATGTTCCGATGAATCGAGCTAGGCTGACGGTGTTGGAAGCGCCGACTGTGAAACTGCAGACAATGATGAAAGACAAGAGTCCCCATTCGCCGCGCCATTCGGTATAGAGCTCCCTCGTCTCCTTGAGGAAGGCGAGCATGGCCCATAGAGCTGCACCGATACCGACTTTGAGACCGAACTGGACTACATCAAGTTAGATAAGTAAGGTAAGAACGAGAAATGCACTCACTATCATCTCGCGCCATCTTTTTAAAAAGCGCCGAGATATTTCTCCAGAACCAAGCCAGTATCTTGTTCAAATCAGGCGCATGATACCACGTCCTGACATCCACAGGCGTAGGAACATTAGCAGAACTTTCCGCCACACTCATCCCACTGACAGATCGCTGTCGATTGCGCATCAACATATCCGCCTCAGCCGACTCAAACAACCTGATAGCCTTATTAAGATCTTGCTCATCCTTCTTCCACCATAGTAGCCAGCGCCAACTTCGACTTTTGTGGATAACGACGTACTGCAGATCGTCCAGAACATCGAGATACTGCAATACGTCCTCGCCGAATGATTGAAGACTGAACGTGAAATGTCCACAGGCAGCAGCTACTTCTTCGAGATTTGCTCGAGTTGTGAAGTCTGATGAGGCCATGTTTTCTATCCGCTCGTAGAGGCCGTGAAGGGCATCTGAGCGCGCTTCGTCGAATGTATCCAGCGAGTCCATGAGGTTGCGGCGCAAATCTTCGTCGACGTTGATCTCGTAGTGGGGTGGCTGTCCGAATTGCGGCTCGTGTAGAATTCTGCAGAGATTCTGGCGCACAGTTGACATGGCCATTGCTATCGATTCGTTAAAATGCTCGAACAATTCCCGTGCCGTATTTGGTGTACTGGTTCCATCCGCATCCGGATTGAGTGGCTTGGGATGTTTCAGCTGCTCGAGTTGGGTATTCGTCGCGTTCCTCAATCCACCCAAAGCTTGCGAGAGTGTCTCCATGGATCGTGCGACAGACCTTTCATGCTCGTAGATCGCTTCGTGGCCAAGGAAATAATGCTCGAATTTGGCCTCCCTCATATCCTTCATCATCTGTGCGTAAGATTTTGAGTAGTGAATTGACGCAGCGGTGAACCCATCCGACACCAAACCTTCCCCGGATCCGCTCAGGAAGCTGTTAGTGATCATGTAGAGCATGTCGCCTAGAGGAATCGAAACGCGATTCATCGTCTCTCGAAGTGACGTTCGAGCGGAGGTTCGCCAAAGAAACACATTAACCAGGGTCGTTGTCGTGATGCCCATGACCAGCATCTTGAAGACCTGGAGTACCTTTTCATTCGAAAAGACGTTTGACATGACGTGGTTCTCCTTGGTGACAACGCCAATAATGGCCAGCGAAGCAAGTGTCGTTCCGACATTGACGAGCGGATTCAGCATCCTCTGCTTAACCCATCCCATAAACCCAAACCCACCACCAATAAACACCACAACAACCAAAACATGCGACAGCGTCGCCAGATGCATCGTTGACCCAAAGAAAACCGACGTAACCATCGAAAGCACCGAAATGACCTCAGCATAAGCCACAGCCACGATAGCGATCAAAATAGCCTCAATCATCGAGCCCGTCGACCTCGCAGGGTGAAAATAAACCGTAATAGTAGCGACAACATGTTTACCCTCAGGCTTGCCAAGAAAGTTGGCGACAAAGGGTACGAAAGTGGCGAGGCTGGCGATGGTGTAGGCGATGGTGCACTTCAGGACGCCTCGGCCGTTGGGGGTGTCGAGCCATCTTTGACAGCGGGCTGATGCGTCCAGGATGCCATCTTTAACGTTTTCGATGAGTCGGGGCATTTCATTGTTCATGACATGTTGATGTGATGGGAGGTTAAAGTCTAATTCCGTGGCTCCCGGTTGGTCGTCAGCTTGTGAGGTTGGGGGTCATGTGATTGGTCAGCTTGACGACATTCGTCTTAGTCATGAATTTCAACTCCATATCATGAACAAATACTGAAGAAATTTGGTAAAGCTTATTTGAATAGATTTTTTTCAAAAGAATCTCAGAGGCGATTTTTCTGTTTTTCATAAAACTGTATGCGTGGAATCTTAATTATCAGGCAGATGTCTGGTTCATGTCTGACGGAAACTGACCTGGAAGTTAGATGTGTCTATTGGACTAAACAAGGCTGAATTTAACTTTTTTTTTCTTTTTTTCTTTTTTTTTTTTTTCGAATTATGGCATAACCTTTCCTCTTCGAACTAGATCAGCCTAAGCCTTAGAGTCTACGATCTGAAATGTGGCGCTTTGTTACGCAAGCCTTTGCAATTTTCCCCCACGGGGTATGTTATCATCAAATCAAAAATCATGACAGAGTGAGGTAGGTAGCATGGCTGTAAAACCTCCTCATGGAAGCTTCCCTTTGATCTCATAAGATTGATCTTGCTGTGGATAACAAAGTTTGCACGAATGGAACATTCTTCTCAACACTGTTCAGTACAAACCCTCTTAATTTGAACGAAAAGCTAGAAAATGTGCGTCGACGAAACCTTTGGCATCTTGGAGTATATAAGGATGTCTCCCCCCACTCAAGAAAGAAAAGATTCTCTTCCTTCAACACATACTCAACTACCCAGCAGATCCATCTTCCCAACACCCTTCAACTGCTCAATACGCTCCAATACGCAGCACAAATACAACAAGTCACAACACCTTCCACCTGCAAGATGGTTTCTTCCCACAGTAGAAGAGTATGCTGGGCCCTGGATCTGTTCGAGGCCGAAATGGCTCACGCCTATTCCCCCAACTCACAATTCTCAGGGAAACGATGGGACCCCGTCCTACGCACCTGGCGCCTATCCAATGCCGTGCAACTATTCCCACTAGAACACGCATCTAAAGCCGATGCTATCTTTGGCGAAGGTGCTGCTAATGAGATCTACTCACCCCACAACAGCCTGTTTCTGCATGAGATGGTTGAGCATGCCCTCAAGAAAGGCTACATTGCCATCATACCAAATGGACGCTTCGAATTCAAGGTTGTTGTCCTAGACAAGCATCGTCCAGAGGTTCACCGTCGGATCGCTCGCTTCGAAGTTGACGGGTTTCGTCGGTACATCGACCTTGACGAACGCCAACTGATTTTCAAAACCGATTTCAGGCCTAAGATGCGTTACGTCTGGTGGACATACGTCAACGCCGTACTACAAGCATTCTACTTCGCCGACTGTGCTTCTGACTACGGCAAGATTGATCATCGTTCTGAGGTGAGATGGTTTGATTCATGCTGGACGCACCATGGACCCTTTGCCAAGCGTAACCAGTTGAAATGGTTCGTGGAAGATAGCTGTGGACCCTGTTGGACGGCTGCTTTCCTTCATGGTTTTCAAGAGGAAGGTGATACGCTTAACGTCAAACGGGACCTGGAGCAAATCTTCACCCGCGACCATTACCAACGACAACGATCTCCAGTACCCGACTATGAGGAAATTGCCCCGAGCGATGACGAGGATACCGAAGAACGAGGACACAATGGCGAAGTGATCTCGGGGGGTAACAATACTGTGGTAAGGCTTACAAGAGCCACCACTAATCTACAACTCCACAGCGATCCTAACCGTCCTTCCCTCCCTTCCTCCAGTTCCTTATATCCAACACGCGCTTTTGTCCCTCCGCCTCCTTACCCTTCCGCAACTGCTCCATTTTATCCTTCTGCACCTCCTCCGTCTTACACTTCTCACCCTCCTCCTCCTCCTTTGCCTACTTCACTGCAGTTGGGCACTCCTCGTCACATGTTGACTTGGAGAGGAAACAGTAACACTGGAAATGGCACTAAAACGACGAGGACGATGAGAACAATCAGAACAGCCAGAACTTCAGGTGATGAATACATCGGAAGAACAGAGGTCACAGAGACTGTGTCTACAGTGTCGGGTTACGACGAGCCTGAGGAAGGAGAAGATGGCGAACAGGTCTCGGAAGATGATGATTCTTCTGCGCCACGATTCCGCATGGGTGAGCTGGTTGCATCGAAACTTGTCAACCTAACACGATTCCATCTTGATCCCCGCACCCCCAAGCCAGGCCAAGAACAGGTGCACCTTTCGACGTTGATGCGACGAATTAGCGATACTTTCCGTGAAGGAGTAATTCCTCTTCATATGCGATCTTGGACAGGCAACACCATCATTATAGATGCCAACACGAGGACCAATACGCAGATATATGTCTTTTTGTCGACGAGGACAGACGGAAACACTATGTGGAATGAAGTCGACGAGTGGACAGATACTTTCGTCAATGTCAAAACGGAGACTGGCGGTGAGAATGGGGGAGATGACCACATCGTGACCAGACACGAAGAGGAAATCAATACAGAGACTGTGACGACTAACGATAACAATGGTCGATAATCCTCGCAACAGTCAAGTATATCGGTGTTTACCACAAGTCTTTTGTGTAGTGCTTGGAGGATTCGGATGGGTTGATAGATAAATACAATCTTTTAATAAAACAGCGTTTACTATGAACATATTTCAGCTTATCAGGATACACACTAGAGTTATGTCGTTACCAATAAGATTTAAATTGTGTTACTTTTCTTAGAGAAAGCGTTTTGTCGAGAAAGTACAGCAACTGCATACAATGAAAAACTAATACGCCCCTTCAACTACTAGTACTTGAAGATGTCGTTACCACCGTGTCCATCTCGGAACGATATCGAGTTACTTAGAATGCTGCAATAGCCTGGACGCACCGCAGGGTGTCAGAAGAAGTGACTGTCATAGACCTGAGAGATGAATTAATTTAGTCAACTCATATAGACGTAGACAAGCATTTAGGCGACCTTAATATAATAGCCTAAACCTACAGGTAACATTTCATGCTACCCACCCAGACGCGGACTTGGTGTCTAAGAGTACGTCCACAACACCAAGTCTACCCCACGTCAAACTTCGAATTGAAGAGCTGACGTAGTGATTCTGAGTGGTTTTGTGATGTGTTGAATGTTCTGATCATAGGTAGCCTAAAGGGAATAGACTACTGAGGTATTCTCCTTCTGTCCTAGCACTGACTCTAGCCCGGACGTGCGAGTCCTGACGTCTTCCCTAATAATGTGATCTGAGATCAAGTAGTAGTATTGATCTATTTTTGCAAGGACAAAGGTCCCTATCCACATCTCAAGGGTGAGTGGTAGTTCGGGATGTCTGCATGGTTCACAGCTGTCATTGTCCATATCGTTTAACTCAATATACATGTTCCGAAGGTAACTAACTATACACTAGTCAAACCCATCCTCATGCTCATCTCAAACCCCATAATCAGCCTCTTCTTCAATCATAAACACCTGGTCATACCAGCCATCATCAAGTTGCCTTAGCCTCCTAAAGTCGAACATGAACGCCCCACTCGTCCAATAGTCGCGCTCTGTTTGAGAACCAGCGAAAGAGTCCCTCAAGTGCGCAACTGCCACCAAAGGACAAGTGTGACGGGTTTGCCTTAACTGGCGATATTGCGTGTATAATGACACAACAACTTCCGCGGCATTGCCTATCTCTTGACAGTACAGCAGTGGGCGGTAGCCTTGCGAGCAGAGGTAGGCTGGAAACTGGCGATTATCACGCGCGGAACTGTTTAGAAATTGCCTTGTTCGTTGTTGCGAAGTGATGTAGCTAGATTCACCTTCGAGTTGGTCATCCACCAGACACAGAAGTCGATTATATTCTCGAAGTAAAAACCTGAGAACGGCGTCGAAGGCCCGGATGTTTCTAAGCCTGTTTTCGTCGGGGAATTCCCAAGCAATGTGAGCCCAAGATGCGTGTGTCTTAGGATAGTAGTAATACTGCAAAAAAGCGGTGCTGAACCAGAGAGTATGTCGGTATGAATCGAATAGTAGATATGCCATTTGTATCTGTTCCTTCTCTCCTCCTGAAAGTGTGATAGATAGGGGAAGTCTGACGAAGCTTGTCCTCATCATCCTATTGTAATTAGCGACCGCATCTTGTGTCATGTCCCAAGCCGCTCTCGAGTAAGCAGGTATGAACACTTCTGCCTCGCGAAAGAGGCGATAAAGATCTGAAATATCCCCGAGCTTCAGTCCGGTTACTGATAATTCTTCTCTTGGTTGTGTCAAGATGGGCCTAACCACGTCTTGATACTTTCCCCGGTCCCAAGACAGGAACGTGCTCTCGACCTGGCGTAGACGGCATGCTATGACCGCTTGCGTTAGATTTAGACCAGGAAACTGGCGGGAAACACTTTGTCGTAGGGGGCGAAGGAGAACATGCTCGTGTTCCAGGAAAACACGTAGCATGTGAGGATCGGCGTTAATTAGGGATTGAATATCGGCAGGCTCCAAGCAGCCGAGGACCGTAGTTGTCAGTTCTGCTGGAAGTTTCTCGAACGGGCTGCTAAGCGCCATGATGTCAGATTAATGAGGAAGTGCGGTTGTTGTGGAACTGTGGAATCGTGGTTGCAGGTTGCGGGTTGTTGACGGTGGTGGAAGGGAAAAAAAGAAATCGGTGGTAGCAAGGAAGGCATTTTTATAGCCTAAAGCTTATGTTAGGAGAGGGCAAAAAAGGTTTCGTGTAGGCAAAGGAGGCATGATGCTTTATTCAAACTGTAAATATCTTCAAAACCCTTTTTCGATGGGTCTGATGATGGACTTGTATTACCTACAGGTTCACTTGGCTAGTTCTATCTTCTATACAAGTGTCTAGAGAATGTAATTTTGCATTTACCGAAAGCTGTCTCAATCTCCATGCTCAGTAACATAAACACCCACATTGACCTTTTCCATCCTGTCCACAGCTTCTTGGAACCAGGGATTAGGATGCCCCGATACTACTTCCCCAGGTCCTGCATTACCCACTTGTACCCCAGGACGCTGTTGAGTGACCGTGTCAACTTCAGAATAGCTAGTCCGTGACTCGGCTGCGGCGTGGGTGCCGTCGAGCCATTCTTCCAGTGGAGGAGGCGAAGGTGCACTGTGAATAGTCGACAACCTGCTCCCACCATGAGAGACAGGGGTATCCTGCTTTGAGGGCGTGCTAAATGAGGGTGACCTCCCAGATTCTTTGAGACTTCGTCCACGGAGGTGATCAGGTTTAGGAGGCACGTAGAACCGTCGCATCGGTCCACACGGAGCAGGGCCGTAACCGAAGGCCTCTTGGTTTCCAGACTGACTATCCCTTCGGAAAGGACTTGAGGCCTGAGCGAATGGATTTGGACTGTAATATTGATCTGCCTGTCGGCGATGACGAAACGACACATCGTAGTATGGAGAGCTCATCAGTCTTTCGATGACGGCATCTGCTATCTGACCAACCAGGTCGTTGTCATGGGTTTCCTGCCGTTGGCTTCCGAACATATGCAGTTGTGGGTATGCTCGACCAGGCAATGGATCCGTGCCGATTCTGCTCTGGGCACTTTCAGAGTCTGATGACTCTGGCACGTTGGGCACTTCGGGAGGAGCTGGCGAGATAGTGGAAAGCTTGGCTGATGCAGTTGAAGCGGAGCGAACCGTTGAAGCAGTGGCATGGCGTGGTGTCAGGCCTTGTTTGGAGATCGAGGTCCGACCTCCATCTATCGAGCTTCCGTTGCGCGATTGAATTTTTCCAGCCTCGATTTCATCTTGGACTTTGATGAGCCAATCTTGTCTCCCGGTCAGGTCTCCGTCCGTGACAAGCTCATGAAGCACTTTCTTCTTTGTCAAAGAGACTATCTCATCCATACTTTGAAGCATCTTCAACTTTGCGAGCCTCTCAAGATCCTCATTCTGCCTTGCCTTTGCTTCTTGTTCAGCAAGCTTAACTCTCCTTTCTGATTCAATCTTTAATCGAACTTCTCTCTCAAGGGCTGCTAATTGCTTTGCTCTCTCTTCCTCCGATTCTTTTTCTTTGTGTAGCCTCTCTATTGCTGCCTCCTCGGCAGCAGCCATCATTTCAGCATGTCTCTTTGCTTGCGTTTCCTCGACTTTTCTCTCCGTTTCAAGGTTCTCTCGGGCTAGCCTTTGTTCTTCAAGCCTGGCCCTCTCGATTTCCTTTTTGGCTTCTTCTTGAGCTAATCTCATATCTTCCATTCTCCGATGGAAATCTTCCACGGCATCCTTTCTTATTTGAGCTTCCCGCTCCTCTTGCTTATCCGCCGCTTTCATCTTTTCTTCCATGGCCTTGAAAACAGCGATCTCGGCTTCTAACCGGATCTTCTCGGGATCTTCCCTGGGAGGAGACTGTTCACGAGGAGGGGCAGCCGGTGTAGCGCCTGGGAAGGAAAGATATGGGTTACCTGGCATCATGCCTGGCGGATAGTAGTTGGCGTAGGGATTATAGTGAGAATTCTGATGGTTCGGGCTGAAATATCCGTACGAATTGACTCCTGCCTGGGGACCGTACGAATTGACTCCTGCCTGGGGACCGTACGGATTGGCTCCTGCTTGGGGACCAGAACTGCCTTGCGCATTCGGAACTGGGGGATATTGGGTATTACTTTGCATATTCGGGGCCGAAGAATATTGAGGCCCAGGCTTGCCCTGCATGTTGGGAGCTGGGGGATATCGAACATCATGAGAGGGATAATCCATGGGGGCATTCTCTGGGGTTGGATAGTACATTCCACTCCTATGCTGACTTGGGGGAGGCGCCTGGCCCGGACCTGGTTGGGCGAACGGAACCAATGGATGGCCACCCAAACCATCGGAGGCCACGCCCCGAGAAGAAAACTCTGTACTTTGACGCATTTGCCGTTGAACCTTTGGAGCAGACGCCGGTGGATGTTCGGGCGCTACAGAAGCACTATCGGACGGCTCAACGTCATCAAGCCAGCTGCCTTCGCTGTCGCTGGAGACTTGTCCACTCTTTTCTGAAGAAGCATCTGTTTCTACCGTGGCCGTCTTGTCTAGCTTCTGGCGGCGATTTGATCTTGCCTGCACTGTCGGTCTCTGTTTAGGCATATTGTTGTTCTGTCCAGACGGCGGAAATGTTGTTCGGGAGAAGAATTGTTTCATTTCTAAGTAACCTGGTCATAGGGGGAGAGTTATTATGTTGAAGTCGCGGTCATAGTGGCTGATTGTGTCAATATTGAAAACTGTGTTTCTTACCTTTGTAACCTTGATCAGTCTCGAGTGAGATATACTTACATGGTTGAAGCTATAAGAAGGGGAAATATTGATGCAAAGTGAAGGAAAAATGAAATAAGGAATAAGAAAACACTGGTTGGCAAGAGGAGCCATGGAGACTTGCAACGGTAAGACAGTCACCCGAGGTGAAATGACTGGGGTATTCAATCTCACCCTCCCACTCGGAGGCACGACAGGGAATGGCTGTTGTCTGGTAAGGCAGTTTCAACTCCCCAGAAAAATACCACGGATGACTTTCTTGTTTAGGCTCCCCCCTCCTTGCGGCTGAACAAGCAGCAAATAAGGGTTGCATCGTCAGGATTACTGTCGCATCCATTAAGCGCCAGGCCTAGTTCAAGAATAGCAAAAGTATGCTTGATGTCTCTTTTGATGATGGCGCCTAGGCAATCTCAAAGTTCATTGCTCGTCTATGCCGCAAAGTATTGGTGCTCGCACCTTTGCAAACCGATGGATGCAGAATTGATGAAACTGGTCAAGGCATTCCTTACAGATAGAGAAAGATTAGAGAGCGCCTTCCACATGCTTCGGGAAGTACCTGGACTGTCATTTCGCGGCACTACAGGCTTGCATGTTGCAGTGTGGTTCAACCAGCTCTCATGGATCGAACGTCTTCTGGGATCGGGCACGGACATCAACTCCAAATGCTCGAATGGTCAGACTCCTTTGCATTGGGCCGCCATTCTTGGAAGACACAGGATTTTGTCCCTCTTGATTCAGAAAGGTGCAGACGCCAACATTCAAGACAAAAGTGGTGATACCGCTCTGCATAAGCTACTCATGGGACCCATGACTGAAGGGACACGCGATGTACGATGCCTTATCCGCGCCGGTGCTAGGATCGACCTGAAAGGAAGCAAAGGACTAACAGCCCTATCATCTGCCATCCGCTACGGACCTACCTCAATAGCGCTATTGATGGTCGAGAATCAACAAGACGTCGATGTTGAGGTAACTGAAGGATGGACCTCTTTGAAAGAGGTGTTTTATCATGCCCACGAGATGATCCACAAGCTGGGTGATAGTGGCAAAGGCAAACCTGTCAATGATGGATGGACACCTTTGAGAGAGGCAGTAAGGGCTCATGTATCTTGTTTGATCGAGGCCCTTCTGCAAAGGGGTGTGAATCTCAATCGTCCGACAAGCGACGGTTGGCTTCCATTACTTCATTTAGTCAAAAGCGGCAATGCGGAAGTCCTGCAGAAATTGCTAGAGCGACAGCCCGATCCAGCAAATGCTAGCCAACGGGATGCAAACGATGGGAGGTCTGCTCTGCATTGGGCATTTTACTACAAACGCTATTCGGCAATCAAATTGTTGCTCAAACACGGAGCAGATGTCAACGAAAAGGACCCCAATGGGTCTACGCCACTGATTCAGGCTATCCGGGAAAGGAACGAGGATATGGTCCGGCTACTTCTCAAGAAAGGCGCCCAGGTAAATCAAAAGGATGGCAAAGGCTGGCTACCGTTGCACCACAGCATCGAGTGTAACAACAAAGAAATAGTCTGGCTTTTAATCGCGAACAAGGCAAACGTTCGACTGAGACATATCAATGTTCCCAGTGTTCTTGGTCTGGCTTTACGAAAGTCCGAGTACTCCATTGCTTGGTTGCTTTGCCAGGCTGGTGCCGACATCAACGAGATTGATAATGGGGGCATGACTTTATTACATAGAGCCTGTCGTGACGGAAAGCTGAAGGAGGTAGAGTTCCTCCTCAGCAATGGGGTTGAACTAACAGCCAAGGACACGGGTGGATCTACAGCTTTGCACTATGCTGTCCTTGGTGGTCAAGGAAAGATATTGGAGCTACTTCTATCACAAAGTGGTGCCAGACAAGTTATTGACGAACCAGATGGAAAGGGAAACACGGCACTGCTACTATCAATCTTGCAAAGGAGCGGATCCATGCTACAAAGTCTCATGATCAGCGGGGCATCCTTCGAAGACCATGATCCAGCTGGTCTGACACCTCTTCACCTTGCTGCCAGCCTGGGTTTCAATTCTGGCCTCGAGCTGCTCGCATCTCAGACAGACGACATTGACTGTGTTGACAAGCAAGGCTATAATGCTATGCATCATGCCGTCAACAGCGACGGTGAGAATACAGAGACTATCCGACTGCTTGCGGATGAAGGAGTAGATCTCGAAGCCGAAGACAAGGCAGGGATGACACCACTCATGTTAGCTGTTCATCTTGGGAAGGTTTCAGTGACACGCGAACTATTGAAACTAGACCTAAGCGCTCATGAAAAGAATAGTCGCGGCTGGTCAGCTCTGGACCTGATGGATTCTCAAAGATACAAGAACAGAGAACATAGCCTGATAAGAAAGTTGCTTGAAAGAGGCCCGTTCTTTCATGAGGCACTTCCATACTGAATGCAATGCTCCATCCAACGGACAGGGTGTTAAAAGAATTGGCTGTCATAGAGACAAGATAGCTCAATTCATATGGGCATTTCTGTCTTAGAGGACACTCTGTCTGTTACCTACTTAGCCTACTTAACACAGCTAATACTAATTATGTTTGAGTGAAATTGAACGTTCCACCGTTGAAATTCCCATTTAACTGCGTAGCTGAATCGCTGACAATATTTTGATCTCCTTGTCCCGTGTGAACATACTGCTTCCCAATGCCAGTATTGTGTAGCGTCACCAGAGCCTCTCCCTGCACATCTCGTCTCATTCTGGTACTTGTTGAATCTCTTCTTGCTTCAGATTTGACAACATGATCCAGCGTGAGAACTTGCAAGTCCGCAAGAATTTCTTCAACTAACGCGTTGGCCCTGTCGACTTGAGGGAACGATCTCACAGCCTTTATATATCTCTGCGTCCGCGTCGCACCCGTCCGAGGAACCATGGCCTCGAATATCTGATACAGCTGGGCAGCTCTGTCGTTGCATGCTTGTAGAACTGCTTCCAGAGCGGTATATGATTGTGAATGGGAATCCTCTTGTATGCGTTCAGCTGCCGTCTCCAAGCTGCTCTGTATCAGTGGGAGGCGAGTAGCCGCATCGCGAAGATTGGGAGGTAGGCCTGATGAGTCCTTGGCGGTCTTGTATAGTTTGATAGAGGCTTCGATGAGAGTGATCGCTCCGGAGACGATACCCAACACTTCAGCACCCGACATATTCTAATATGGTCGGAGTGAAGGCCTTTGTGTCTGTTATCAGCACGAACGAAGTGGAGGCCTGGTATAGCGCGAAAATGAAGATGAAAAGTTGGGTTCTGACAGCACTGATACAGAGCCTTGATGCCTCTGACTGCACAAAGAGTTTGGAAATTACATGCGGGTTATGAAAATCTGTGTTTTTTCTAGGGTAGCATTCTGCCTAGATGGGGCTATGTATGCAGTCAGCATGCAGCCTGTGGGCCACGTAGGACACCCCCTCCGCAGGGTGTCAGAAGAATTGACCGCTGAGACCATAAAAGACGAAATAGTTTGGTCACCTTATGCCAGCTTAGACTAGTATTTAGGCTACTTTATTTCTGTAGCCTAAATTTTAAAAATCATTTCTTCTGTTACCTATCTACCCCTGTGGTTAAACAGCCCACAACTGAGAGCCCTGTTCCGGGCGCTTACACTGCCAAGTCCAGCCAGTAAATTCAGTCTGATTTCCTACCTTGTTCATATGTATATTAATGCTGGCTAGGGAGCTTGAAAAACCAGAAGACGAACGTCGAGTCGTCCGTGATCTCTCTATCACATACCCAAATACAGGAAGCTACAGAGAGGCTGATACGATTGGCCATATCTATTGTCCCACACCCTACCCATTACAACAGACGACGCTTTGTAATCATGTACAGCGCCGCGGTAACCAAGCCGCAAGTTCTCAGGTCTCTCGACACCGTTCTATTTGTTCACGGTCAGGCGGTAGACTCATGCTGCTTAGAAGAAGGCTCTCCGAATATCCCGCAAGCCTTCCACGCCGTGTCGAAACATCTTCCGGTTGTCGGGGATGTTTTTGGCTCCGTAAAGAGTCAACTGAAAGGCGCCACCGAAGAGACAGAACAAACCAGAGAGATGTACTTGGTCATCAAGCAAGTAGCCGACGACGGCTGTGCGCAACTAAGAGCTCTTGAAATTCTCTTCGACACAGTTACACAAGAGGGCAACAAGGTGGAGCGCTATGCATCGGCCGTCAAAGGCTGTGATGGCAAGAAGGTTGAAACGATCATGGTAGAGCTTCTGACTAGTATGAGTCTCATGGCGGTTGAACCTTTCGTCAGTCAAGAGGAGTCAAAGCGTCTTCTCGAGGTTTTGGACGAAGTGAAGAGACTCCCACCATCTCTTGAAGAAGACCGCAGCGCCGGGATAGTGCTAAATAATAGCGGATCAGGCAATCAGTTCTATCATGGCGGAAAAGGGAATCAGAATCATTGCTCCGGCGGATTTCAAGTCAACGGTGATAATCAGAATGCCAGATATACTTATGCGGAGAAGTCTAAAGTGGACGAGGTATCTTGAAGGGTACATTCTGCGGAGGCATTATGGTATCTTCAGCGACTACTTTAAGCGCACGGGATTTTCGATGAGGCTATCCCAAAGTTAAGAATACCTAATATCCATATATCGAATGCTACATGATCCTAGGATGATAAAACTTCCTAACAATTGATTACAGTATAGTAGTCCCATTTGAACTCAGGAGGAATGCACTCGTCCTCATCGCCCGCATCATAAACTTGCTGCGGCACGAGTCTATCGCAATCGTTCAGGTTGGCATACAGATCGATTTGACAGCTGCCCATTTCGTAAAGCTCGAACCCTTTATGAGGATTAGGAACACGGGTACAATCTGGGCGATCGAGAGGGCGTTAGTCTTTATTCTGCTGGAAGTATCATCAGGATCTAGAAATGGAGCAAGGACCTTTATTACCATCTCCCCGAAGGTCACCCGATGGATTCGACTCGCATCCACTGTCACCATAAACAGTGAATTTCCAAGCATTAGCCACCGTTGCCAGCAGCAGTAGAGTCATTTTCTGGGTGAGCATCATCTTTGCTTATTGGAACGCGTGCTCGAATCCTGATAAGGTCGTCTTCGTAGGCCGGGTCAGGTAGAAGACGTCTAGAACTAAAGGCACGGAGTAGGGCTTGACGAAAGACAGGCACTTCAATCTTGTTTGGAATTTCAATGAAGATATCCCTCTTCCACTGGTCGGCCCAGATTAAGTAACGGATCGGGAACGGGACCTCTGCTGAGTGATCGGCTTCGTACTGTTGAAAGACCACGTCGCGCCAGGTCTTGTTGAGGTTTCTGGTTGTCATACTGAAGTAGAGGGGACTAGTGAAGAGCGGGATAAGCTGGATATTTATGTTCTCTCTACTCTTGGGCTCTGCATATAGGCTTACTTGCTGTCGCTTTTCGAAAGCTGCAGCTCAATGTTGGCTATTGAAGCGTAGCAGCAAAGTGAAGTCGCGGCTCGCGAGTTGAATGAGGGAATCTTCGAGCTGACTGTCAAAGCGCAGCGCGTCCAGTGTAGATCAAAAGAACTAATGTATGTTGGTCGTCGAAGTTCGAGTCCCAAATGCCGATACGATTGTCGGTAGGCTGAATCAAGGAAGTTAAGTTGTCGTGTTGGTTCTCAAATACAGTTCCGTATTCAAGCCCTGTTGGTTGTGGGTTGTTGGTTGTTGAACGTAGATCTTGTAGCAACGTAACAAATGCGGGGTCAGCACCATATCTATGCCTCAGGTTAAAGAGATCAGTCATCAGATAGGAGTAAGCGGCACATGGCATTATGGCTCGTCGGGGAATTGAATGCGCATCTCTACAGACTCACGACCATCTTCACCTTTGCTCCAAGATGCTCAGCCATTCCTGTCCACGTATGATTATCGTGCTACGTAGATTTTGACCAGGGTCCTGTGATGAAAACAGGTAGATACAGGCGACCAACGTATAGTCGAAACGGCATGAACTATATTAAACGGGTACTCCCTATCCTGATGCAATATGGACGATCTCGATATGCACTCCGGCGAAAGTAACCGTCCGGAGCATTCTTGCCATAAATCTTACTTGCGTCCGAGCGGCTACCACACACCATTAAATCACCTACTCTATGTGTTGCTAGTCGGGAGATTGTTTTTAAGCGTCAACTTATATTTGAAACCGACCAGTAACGCGCTGATTAGTCCAGGTATCTCAAGAACTCGTATTCAGCCAACAGCGCGCAACACGGGAAGAACGGCACTGTATCGATATACTCTGGCAAATGCACGGTCATGTGCGACTCGGCAGAAATAGGTCACGTTACATCTGGGCCCTGGGTCATAATCAATAGCCAAACTTTCTTGCTTGGAGAACTAACATTACCGGAATGGCTGATATCAATGACTGCCAAAATTCTTGTCACGTCTAATGAGCAATCTACTACACATATATTCAGTCACTTAGATGTCGGACGTCTCTCAAGGTTCTGTGTCCCCAGATACAAGTTGACTAGGTAGCCTTACTCTTCAAATCGTCCACAGCAGCATCTAGAATGTCGTGCAATAGCATATCAATCAACATATGATCTTGGTGAGCGTTCTCTGTTACTTCTTTATACCAAGTCAGACCAGAGTCATGGTGATTGCTAGTGGGCTGTTGGTTGGTAGTCTACTCAACTGACTATGATCATGACGAATTATGAGGGGATGTGGTTGAGGGTGGGGCATAATTTACAAGCACTAGGAAGCCCTGTCGCTCTACTACTACAGTCACTACCCACCTGCGTGATCAAATGTGTTGTTTTGCTGATTTACGGACATCCCCAAATCGCTCACCGTCAAACGCCGAATAGCCACTACGATGTAATGGATGACAGATACGAACAGCAAGGCCGAAGCAGGTTACATCGAAGTCAAATGTAGACAAGACGAAAGTACAACATAACTAGCAGTGTATGCCAGAGTGATATATATCTATGTAAGAGTAGAACGGCAATGTGTAAGTCCAAGTATCGCAGGAAGGAATGAAAGTTTCACCTTTCATTCCCACCTTTCATTCTAGAAAGATCGTCCATGCTCGGTAACAGCATTCTGGTTCTCCACAACAATATAATCAACACCAACAATCAACCTCATACTTTCCAAATCAATGAAGTTTCTCTCATCAACCTGAATAACATCCCGATAGAATGGATCAGCTCCCATAGCCGCAAAGATGTCCATGTTCTGAACCCAAAACTCGGCAGCGCCGTCAAATTCAAGGACAGGTGCTGCGCCTGGGACACGGACCATATCTCTGAGCTCAGGAGTTGAATGATACTACAGAGATCAGTTGGCTAGATGTGAATGAGGGTAAAGGATGACGTACCTGAGAGTATTTGTAAACACCCATACGAAGATGAAAGTCTCCGGCTGTCTTGGTATGGTTGTTGGCCCAGTATGCGTTAAAGTCTTCAGATGAAAGGCCCTTCTTTCGGTTATAGAAGAGTTGAATGTGATACATGCGTTCGAGGTTCTTGGTGCATGTTTGTTTATAGGTGAAGGGGCAGCATTCTTCTGATGTAGCAGGTACGGGAGTGTAGTCTGTTCGGGGCTTGATACTAGTGGCTGAGGCCAGAGGGATAATGGAAAGAAGGACGTTTGTGAGCTTCATCTTGAATAAGGTGATGTCGTATCTGAATTTACAAGGTAATAGTTGCTGTAAGGCTAACAGGATGTGCGTGAAGACTTGGTTGACGAGCCAGCAGATAGCCCTTTTATATCTGATTTCCAGGGTATACAAGGCGCATTATGCTTATCTTGGATTATTCCAAATCTGCAGCCGATCCGAAAAGGATCGGAAAAGATGAGTTGCTGATGCATTTCTTTGTGCTTTTCTGCAGGGTTTGTCAGGATCGTTTATCGCCAAGGATCAACATCTCGCGAAGTCGGATCGCGAAGAGCGAGACACAAGGACCCGCATAAGCAGAAGACCTGAATCGGGTTTAGCGTCGTCGGATGTGATCACGTAATGACTCTTTCTAAATGACAATAAATGGAATTAAATCCCTGGAGGCGACCATGAGTTGATGTGGTTATTATTTCAAATTCTTTTAGAAGGAGAGACCATCGCTGCTCTATCTAAACCGGCTCAGGCTTGCCTCAGTCGCAGCTCAGGTGGTACTCACTCTAAGCACAAGCCGCCCCTCACCGCGCAGGCATGGGTACGTACTCAAAATTATTATGATTCAAGGATGACCCCTCC
>JAPFSC010000202.1:0-15037 GCA_030777805.1 Fusarium sp. MBC 364
TAGATATATAGTTATAAAATTAAGTTTAAAAATTACTTTCTTTGTATAAGATTATCCCTCTACTAATATTATAAGACCTTATTTAGAAAAAGTATATTATATAACTCTTAGCTTATTAGTAGCTTAACAGGGGTACCTCCTCGGGTAGGCCTGCCTCCATTTCCTACGTATGTTCACAACAAACGTATTAAATCAAGCAGGGCCTAATGCAATAAATACAGCCAAGAATAAGAGCTATCAACTGGAACACACAGTACTCAACATTATTGTTCTCAACACTCGAGAAACATTGCCGGTCCTAATATTGTCTTTTCTCTTTGCTCTAGCGTAATGGAAAGACTCGGGTAATAAACCGAGTCCGCGTACCCTTTTCTTCAACACCCAATGGCCAAGCCACCAACAAGGATAAAATCCATCAGTGGCAAGTCTCAGTTTTCCAGCCCGTGAAATTTCCACCTAACGAACCTGAGACTTTTCTGTGGCGCGGCTCAACAACGCCAATGTTTTGTTACTTTCTTTTTCTTTGTCGATGTTGGTGGTGATCAGTAAACAGCATGATCTTTTTTTTTATCAAGGGAACTCCTCGAAAGAGCTCTGTGATATAACCTAGCTACCAAGTACTCTGATAAAACTAATAAGTTCGCGGCGTCCGCCTTGATAGAACCTAGCTTGGTCTGCATTGTTCATTGTTTTTTCCTGTGTAACAATGACCAGTTATTACGGCGGTCATGGGCCCATGCTCAATGGTGTTCTTTGGGCACAGGTTGTTGTATGCATGGTTTTCGTCTCTCTTCGACTCTACACTCGGTCTCAAATCTTGCACTCCATTGGTGCAGATGATTACCTCGTCCTGGCAGCCTTGGTACATCCTCGTCCCTACCCATCGCTTCCAAAGAACAATAGATTAACATCTTTCCAGGTACTCCAGATAATATACTCCTCCTTCGTATCCGCCGGAACAAAATACGGCGTCGGCCGTCTCTTCGCAGACGTCGGCAACCCAGATGCATACTTCAAAGCCGTCGAAATGGAAGTATACGCCCAAGTATCAGGCATCCTACTCATCGGCGTAGGAAAGTGTGCCGTCGGCATCTTCCTCCTCCGTATCATACGAAATAATATACAAAAATGGACTATATGGACCTTTTTGGCGGGGACAGTGGGTATCACTCTGTTTGGAGGTGTCGTTGCGGTGGTGCAGTGTGATCCTGTGGAGAGTACGTGGGATAAACGGATTGATGGGTATTGTTGGATTGACTTTTCCAAGGTCGGGCTGACTGTTGGATGTAAGTTCCCTCCTGTTAATGTTGGGTCTTGTACTAATTGGGTAGCCTGGTTTGTTGTTGCCGACTTCTTCTTTGCCATTTTCCCATGGTTCATTATCTGGGAGCTCAACATGAAGCGCAAGGAGAAAATAACTGTTGCTTGTGGTCTGGGCCTTGGTATCTTGTAAGTCACCAACACTAAGAAAAACGTTCTGCATATTGACAATGCTAGCGCTGGCATTTGCGGTATCGTCAGAACGGTCGCGCTGGACGGTCTCAACGCAGACGAATTTATATGCAAGTCCCTTCTTCATTCTTCACCAAAGATTCTACTAACAACTCCAGACGACACAGTTGATATGCTCATCTGGTCCGCCACCGAAAGCACAGCCACAATAATGTGCTCCTCCATCCCCGTCCTCCGCCCTCTCTACGTCCGCTTCCGCTACGGTAGCAAGGGCGACAGCTCTACTGGGGGAAGTAGCTACAACCTCAAGAAGTATGGAAATCACAGTAGTAAGAATGGGACAGGGACTGGTGCGAATGCTGGGCCGTCGCATCAGACAGTTGTAGCTTATGGTGCGAATGCTAGCGATGAGAGTATTTTGAGGGATGCGAAGAATATGAATGATGTGGGTGGGATTAGAAGGACTGATGAGATCTCTATCAGCTATGGGGAGGTTTGATTGATATGAGGGGTTGTGGTGTATATAGAGTTGGATACCTCCGTGGCACAATGTTAGTTACTTCTATAGAACTTTTTTGAGCGAGATTGTCGACATGCCGGTGCTCTCCACTTGCGCCTGTATCTATTATAGTTCGTCATGACTATAAGCCTCTTCCATTATATCTTCACAGAACTTCTGTAGGTCTCCACGTTTCAATCGAGGGAGGAACTTAACCTGGTACACAATCCTCCTATTCTCATCAGACAATACAGCATGCACCATATGCCTCATGGCCATATCCATCAACCTATCAACACCAGGGCCCGGCACTTCCATCAACGCAGTTTGATTAACCCCAGTTCTGAGAAAGTCTGACACCTCTTTATCGGACAAGTCATTTCCAAGTATCTTTTTAGCCTCGATCCAATCCACAGCCTTGTTTTCGAGTGCTTTTTTCGCCTCCTTCCCGTTCTTCCCGTCAAGGTATAGTGACTCGCGAATTGGACGGAATGGTGTCTCATACGGGTCAAGACCAAGGACGTCGAAAAGGGAGATGGATTCTGGATCTTTTGGCCAGACGCCGCTATTTTGCTGGTAGGTTCGTACTTGCTCTTGCACGTAGCAGAGAGAGACGGTGAGGGAATGCTCATATGGATCGACTTTTTTATCAGAGGCAGCTGCTGAGGCCATTGTGGAGTGTTGCGTAGCGATGATGGAACCCCAAAATACTATCGATAAAAGGAAACCAATATTCCGCATCATGGCATGAGACGAACACCAGTGAACCGATATGATTTTAGTTTGTACTCTGCAACAAATAAGATGGTAAACAAAGTAGGCTTCAATTTCTTTTGGCTTTTATTTTATCAGGCCCACATTGGCAGGCATCTTATGACCATATGGCTCACTAGTAGACACCAAATAACTTTGCAGGATCGTAAGCTGATGCAATGCTGCATAGTTTATTTATGGGTAAATGCGATATGTTCACGTAAGATTGGGGGCGGCGATATTTTCGAGATGGCCATGCGTAATCTTACGTGAATGCTCTATCATAGAGGAAGGAGTCCAATATGCTCAGTTTTAAGATTGATGCTTTTGGAGTTGTGCTTATGATTATTTTGTCTTAAACTTGCCGATTGGCCATTGTGTCAAATAAGAAGCCTATGCTCAAATAACTCGAGTTTAGCACAAGCAGTTCAACAAAAACGAACCATACACCAAAGCTATATTAACTACACAAAATGATAATCTAGTCGTTATAGTATCCAGTCCTTGATACAATCGCACATTCAAGTCAGTATTCGTTGTCGTTCCATTTCAGAGTTCATGACTCCAGGGTAAGGACAAGGGTGCTGAAACACCACTCATTAAAGACGCATGGACGGCAGTTGCATAAGCGAGCGAATTCATCCGAGCAGTAAAACACGTAATAAATTCTCAACAGATCAATTAACTCTAATAGATCACTCGTCTAAAATCGCGCGATATCTGCCCCATTGTTGGTATCTGTATGCTCTGAACGTCGCCAGATACTGACACAACGCTCAATCGTCGCGTTGATCGAATTGGAAACTCACGGGCGCCCAAAAATCCCAAGTCTCGATTCCAGAAACTCCAAAGGCTGGGAAAATACCGTTGGTTCAATAACTTTAACTCAAACACCGCGGAACGTTACTCAGCGTATGACGACATGGCTAACCGAGCCCTCCGAGACCGCCACACCTGGGTTGGGTAAATCACAGGCTGTGTCGCGTGTAGATGGAGAGGGCGGGCGCTAAAAACGCCCTGAGATCCAAGGTGTGGCTTCCTCGAAGATACGAAATTGCTAAAGAAGTTTATTTGACGGGTGACCCCGAACGCGTGGTCTCATGCGGGGAGCCATCGTGACACATTTTATTTTATTTCTGTTGAACTTGGACTTGGGCTTGAGTTGGTACTGTACTGTGATTGTCCTACGTTTCTGTGACGCTGGTATGCGGCTCGCCGGTTATAACGACATTAACGACATCGGCTATAGCCTCCAACTGGAATGTGCCACAAGGGTTATCAGTCTAGACTTGTTCAATTGGTGCCACAAAATGGGTCCAGCGCAGAAAAGATACTGTAACAAGATAAGATACACAGCCTCGGTTCGTCCTTTTGTAGCGCAGTGAATAAAATAACGATGACGACTTGAAGAGAACAAGGGTACATGTCAAAAGGTCCGCGAGATGAGGGGTCAAAAACTGCCGATCTACAACTCACCGCTAAACCTGTTCCAGTAATCACAAAAGATCCAGTGCCGATAAGAGCCAATCCTTGTAGTGTACAGTGGGCTAAAAACAAGAGTTGGAGAAAGCTCACCAGGATAGGAAGGTCTAAACATCTCCAATTCAAAGATCATCCGTCTTACCGGGACGGAACTTTTGAGACGCTGTTCCGCTTGGGGCAGCTCAGGGTAAGATGGTCATGGTGCAAGGATCCTGCAAGATGCCGTTCGAACCGTTTTTACTCTTTACCGATTAATGTTTGGACTTTTACGCGAGCATGCAGAGTGCCGTGTTTCCGTGCTGTGACATCAGTCCAATGACCCAATTTCCATGCACGCCCATACATACATCTATATAAAAGATCACCCAGCCACTTGACAAAAGTCTCCTCATGACCACTCTACCCGTGATTATCCAAAATGCGGTTCAGTCTGTTCACCAGTGTCCTAGCCCTCGGCACCTTTGTCGAGGCAGGCTTCAACCAAGGCGCCATCAAAGCCTTTAACCGTCCTCATCCTCGATACTATGATCAAAAGCGCGCTCCTGTTCCTCAACCCAACCTTAACAAGCGAGCAAAGTCTAAATTTTTGAACAAGAATTCTGAAAAGTTTGCTGTTAACGGCAGTGCTATTCCTGAAGTTGACTTTGATGTGGGCGAGTCTTATGCAGGACTTTTGCCCATTTCGCAAGACCCTGATGAGGAGAGGGAATTGTTCTTTTGGTTCTTTCCTAGTACTAACGTCAATGCCTCTGAAGAGGTGCTCATCTGGTAAGTGAGATTGTCAAGTGGGAGGGATTAGGCTGACTTTATAGGTTGAATGGTGGTCCGGGATGTAGTTCCCTTAGTGGTCTTTTGACCGAGAATGGTCCTTTCCTATGGCAGCAGGGTACTCTCTCGCCCGTACCAAACTCCTACAGCTGGACAAACCTGTAAGTCGCCAAACCCGCAACCTAAAACACCTTCACTAACATCTCAGAACCAACGTCATCTGGATCGAACAGCCTGTCGGAGTAGGCTACTCCCAGGGCAAACCCAACATCACAAACGAAGCAGAACTCGGCCTCCAATTCGCCGGCTTCTGGAAGAACTTCATCGACACCTTTGACATGAAGGGCTTCACCACATACATCACCGGAGAATCCTACGCAGGCTTCTACGTTCCTTACATCGCCGACGCGTTCATCACTGCTGATGATGACGACTATTACAAGCTTGGCGGTGTAGCTATCAATGATCCTATCATCGGTGATGCTACTCTGCAGCAACAAGCTGTTATTTTCCCGTTTGTCGAGTACTGGGATAAGTTGTTCTATCTTAACGAGACGACAATGAATGCCCTGCGCTGGACACATGAGCACTGTGGCTTTGACAAGTATCTTGAGAAATACGGTACTTTCCCTCCACCCGAGGGCAAATTCGAGGTTCTGGCCGATCCTTATCTTGATACCAAGAATTATACCTGTGACATGTTCGACTACGCATACGCAGCCGCTCTGGACCAGAACCCTTGTTTCAACATTTACCACATCACTGATACTTGTCCCAAGACATACAGTCAGCTGGGCATTGTCAACTCGGTAAGTTTTATGCACCATCAGCTCCCATGCCATACTGACCTTTCAGGGCGACTACTCTCCTCCTGGAGCTGAAGTTTACTTTAACCGCACAGACGTCAAGAAAGCTCTTCACGCCCCAGTGAACACATCATGGTTCCAATGCACCCGCAACAACGTCTTCGGCTTCGGCGATCCCAAGTCCAACCGCAGCGACACTTCCCTCGCCCCTGCCCAAACGGACGTTCTCAAGCGTGTAATCGAGCACACAAACAACACCATCATTGGTGTAGGCCGTCTAGACTTCATCCTGCCCCCCAACGGCACACTCTTCGCCCTTCAGAACGTGACATGGAACGGCAAGCAAGGCTACCAATCCTACCCCCAAGATAAGCAGTTCTACGTGCCTTTCCATCCTGAGTTCAACGGTGGAAGACTCAGTGAGGCGGGTATTGTGGGACAGTGGGGTTATGAGCGTGGATTGACGTACTATGAGGTTCAGCTTGCGGGTCATGAGTTGCCTGGTTACAGTGCTGGTGCTGGGTATAGGGTTGTGGAGAAGTTGTTGGGAAGGATTAAGGATTTGGGCGTCATTGAGGATTTCACGACGCAGAAGGGGGATTATCAAGGGGACGTCAATGCGACGGTTACCAATGTGGGATTGAACCATTTCGGACGTCCATTTGATGGATTTCTTTAGATCTTTGACAGTTTAGTCAGTTCTGAAGCGACTGACCAATTGACACTTTCTCCATTTTTGGTGTATCAGAAGTTGACTGGTGGAGCGTGCATGGTGACCAAGGTCGAATTTTCGAAAAGGAAGCTATTCAGAAGTCACGTGTGCCACATACACTCCAAACACCCAAGCTCGCACACGAGTCTTGATTGCTAAGATGAGGCCAATCTAAAACAATGATCAAGCTATCATAAATCACCACCTTTCACTGGCTACTAGTTACAAGGAAAACAATAGTCAGTGCTAAGAGCAGACTATCGACTTTTCAGATCGGATCAATATCTTGATCAGAGGTAGGCGTCACAAAGCAAACCGTTGCACGTGTTGTCGAAACTCTAGGGTTACCTATCCTTTTCGGGTCTTTCGTCCTGTCAGATGCATTTTCGTATCTTGCTCGCCTTGGGCGTTAGTGTTGCTATGGGAAGTGTTTGTTGGTCATCAAGTATCGGTGGAAATCCCAATCTTTTAACATCAAGATGAATACTAACAGATACATATCTTCTAAAAAGCCTCTCTATCTCAACTATAGAGACGTCTTCTGTAGTTCCAGGTATTGCAATGGAAACCTCCCTTGTATCTCGAACGCGTAGGAACTTCACCTCCACCACAGGGCAAAGATCGCAAAGACTGAAACTCTTACTGTCGCCTGAATCAGAACTCAGATTACACAGAGTATGGTTACCGATACTACTACTTTCACTGAAGCCATAGCTGAAGCTGCAAATACTGCGGATGCAACATCTATTCAAGAACGGCTACTTGATCGGGCATGGAGCCGCTGGTTGCATGTGTGTCTTTTGATAGAGTATTGCAAACTACCATGATCTACTTGTGATCCAGCGACTTGGGCTTTTCCACCCAGTCAAACTTGCCCAGAGTCTCCGTCAGCCATACCCCTTCAGGTGCAGATGCTCCGCGAGAAATTTGGTCGCCCTTGATCATCGTACCACTCAGGAAGCTATGAGGGAATCCGTGGTCAAAAGGATAAGCTCTGTCGATTTCATCAACCTCCTCATCAGACAGACGTACATCCAGAGACTCGGCGTTACCCTTGATGTGGTCTACCTTTCGAGCACCGACCAGAGGGAAAACGTACGGGGCCTTGCTACGAACGTAAGCCAGTGCGACAGCAAAGATGCTGACACCCTTTTTGTTGGCCGTCACCTCCAATGCCTTGGAAACCTTCTTGTCATGGTCCGAGAGGGGGATGAAATTGCGTCCAGGGTTGTTCTTCTCGCGCTGCTTGAACCCCTCCTCGGTCTGGAAGCGGCCTTGGTTGAGCACGCCGTAAGGGATGATGGCCATTCCTTCGTTCTCGCACATGGGAATGATATCACGCTCAAAGTCGCGCATTGAGGCGTTCCACATGCCCTGGTAGAGAACAAAAGGCCGGAGGCCGGACATACGGGCGTACTGGTTTGCTTTGGAGACGACCCAAGCCGGGGCATCGGAGATTCCCAGGTAGTGCACCTTGCCGGCGCGAACAAGGTCGTTGAGAGCCTGCATGATCTCCTCAATGTTGGTCGCAAAGTCCCAGTAGTGGACATAGAGGATATCGACGTAGGTGGTTTGTAGACGCTTCAAGGAGAGGTCAATTGAATACTTGAGCGACTTGGTGCCATTTCCGCCATAGTTTGAATGAAGGATGTTCTTGTCTCCGGCCCGGGAGTCATTCGTGTACTTGGTCGCCAGGACGATGTCGTCTCTATTGTTCCTCGAAGCCATCCACTGGCCAACCCATTCCTCAGATTGGCCCAGCTGGTAGACGTTGGCTGTATCGATAAAGTTTCCACCTTGGGAGTAAAAGTAGTCGAGAATGGCAAAAGCCTCATCCTGGTTGCATTCGCCGTAACGGTCTTTTTGCTTATCTCCAAATGTCATTGCACCGAGGCACAGTGGCGAGACACGAACAGAGGCCGCCGGGGCCAACTGGCGATGGCGTGCCAAGGGGCCGTCGAAGTTGATGGTCACAGTACGAGACATTTTGAAACAGGTGTGTTGGAGAACAAGATGTTGTGTCAGGTGTAGAGATGCCCTTGAATCAATTGTTGGATTTGATATGAAGCGGGAACTATGTTTACATACTGGATGAATGCATTGTATAGAGTACATGGCTAGAGTCGTTGTCCATCAATACTGAACGTCAGGTTACTCGAACCACAATAGAGAAACAATCCGGAGATAGCGGGCGGAGCTATCGCCGTGAAGCCGGTCCTGTTACGTAGTAGGTGGGACTTTACATGAACCTCCACTGCCATTTACTGACGTAGCAGTGCGAAGTCCCGGGGTTAGGGTCAGCAAGTTGCTCTCGATCTAGCCGGTGGTGCTTCGGCATTAATACTTAGCAGTCGTGTTGTGACGCTAATGCACCTGGTTGGCGATAAGGAGATCCATAATTGAAGCGTTAACGCTAATGTTGACGCCACTTTTTCCTGGAGTTAATGCAGCTGGCTGACGCCAAGAAAGCCTTGATAGATCCCTTACGTAGCACATTCAGTGTACGTAAAGTAATTAACACAATCCATCAATTACCTCGACCCTTACTCTTCCACCTTTATCATGAAAGGAGAGACAGACATAACAGTTGTGATTTGTATAGCACTCGGAATAAGGATCTCATACATAGGTATTAAGGGAAGATCGCTAGTTCAAATGCCCCGGGCGAGTGTAATTTGACTGGCATTAGTAGCTGGGAAGAGAGGAGGAAGAGGCAGAACAATCTCAACCACAGGTCTGTCCGTAGGATTTAACTTCTTCTACCAACGTCAAACTACCTACTTGTTGAGACAACACCTGCAGGGTGACGGGAACTCAATGCCAAGTGCAAGGATGCCCTGAATTTATGGATTTGACAAATGCTTGGCACCTAAAACAGGATGAACGATCGCCTACCTAGGAGCACTCATTACATGTCAGTAATTGTTAAACATAGGCCTAGCTTATTATTTAAAGAGAATAAAAGATGGATTCTTTTCTCCACTCAAATGCCCAAGCCTAAAACACCCTCCTCAATTGTCCATGAAACCTTTTTATCTTGCCCTATATACTAAACACGACCAAAACCAGTAGCGCATTCTAACGCAAATCCAAAACATCGAGCATACCATCCTCGTGACCAGTAACTGAGCTCAATACAATGCGGAGCTCCCACGATCAAACTACCATCAACTCGAGGACTATTCTTGAATGCCCTGACGCATCCATCAAGCTCTTTCTTAGTCGAAACAAAAAACGGATCATCGTCCACAAGTGAGAACATGACGGGTGCTTTCACTTGAGACGCCCACTCATCCTTCCACACGGGAAGCCATACGGAAGGAAACGTGGTGGTTTCCGCCAAAGGTGCGGGTACATGGAGTGCCTTTGTCTGCGCCAAGATCTCTGCTGCTACACTACCAGGCTTAAACATCGTCGCGTCTTTGGCGTCAAGGTCAAACTCCATATATCCCTCGTGTTGGATCTCCACGGGGTTACTTTTCATGGATACAGATTGTGTGTTGCCCATGCCGCTGGCAATCAGACCGCCGAGAGGATACAGAGCTGCATTTTCTTGTGCATGAAGCGCTCCCACGATAACACCACCTATAACACCGAGGCTATGGCATAAGAGCACGACGCAGTTGCAGTAGTTGGGCTGGCCGAACTCGGTCCATAGCTTGGGGATGATGTACCGGTGTAGCATGATGGCAGTCTCTTGGTGAAAGTTGGAACCCTCTGGTACGGGTAGGACAGAGCTGGTGCCTCTATACGAAGGTCGGTCTATAGCCACAAAAGGAACTTTGAAGAAAGAACTGAAACTGGAGGCGGAGTAATTTGACGTGGCGTCGAAGTATTTGCTATCATAGCCTCCGCCGTGAAGAGCAATAATTAGTGGACGTTGGCTCGGGGATGGTTCCAGCTGTGGAGGAATTGAGTGTAGGCCTGTGACGGTCCCATTGTTGGCAAGAGTGAGTTGGAAAGGTTGCATTGTTCCTGTCTCTGTGCCTGACCTTATTGATTGATATGAAAGAAGTAAAAGAATAACGGAACTGGTTAAAAGGAGTTTAATAATTTATATATACAGTTAGAGAGAAACTAACAGGAGCGCAGGGTAAACGAGGAAAACAGAATTAGCATCGGATCCACATGGGGTATGCTGACCGGATGTAGACGGAGTTAAGCTGAACCGAACTAAAGCAGTACCTAACGCCCCTACTGGTACTTTGCTTTTTATCTATTAAAACTACCATGGCACTTCTTGACCATCCCACTGGGAAACCCTGGCCGAGTCATCATACTTGAGCGATTCAATAACCCTGATCATCCCCGTTACAATCTCATCAACTGGCGAAGCACCCTCAGCAAAGGCATGACCCATGCCAGTCGCCACCCAGCCAGGATGAATGGGAATAACTCTGGAAGCGCTCTTGCGAGATTGTGAGAACAAACTCGTCGCTGCTGATGGCGGTGCTGGCGATGAGGGTGTCCACTCGTTCCACCTTGGCGGCGGCGGCCTTGATGGAATCTGGAGAGCTGATGTCGAGTTCAAGAGTCTCAACGTTGGGTTGGTCAAATGATCGTCGGGTGCAGTCTGTTGCGATGACCTTGTTCGATGGGTGTGATCGTGCAATCTGCTTGACGAATTCTGCACCCATGTCACGGGAACCACTGACAACTAGGGTGACTGCTTGATCCGACAAATTGAGCAAGGTTTGATATACAAAGAGATGTAGTGTGACCGTATCTAGAGACATAGTCTGGCGGTATCTCGGCCCTTTATATAAATGAGGTTAACATCACAGTGTCAGGTTCAGTAAGTCAATATCAACTCTACCTTACACGTCACTGGAGCCTTTTCTGTTCTCGATTTGACTAATCCCGATATTATACCTATATGTTCTTAAATCCGAGTAAACGACTTGCATTGCAATCTCCACATATAGATGGGGCTATCCAGAATTCAGACATCCGCCACATCACATTGGTACGGGCGGGCAACTATTACATGGGCAGCCGATGAATGAATGAGTGTATTTGTTACTTCCGAGAGAACTAATCCCACACGACCAGTGGCTGCACTGTATTCTTTACACTCCCCCGTGCCATTCAGACCACCTAAGAAACCCCACTCCTTTTCCTCATATTGTTCATGTTCTAGCCTCGTTTGGCTCTGTTTAAGAGTGATCACTCCCAGTAGCCTTTGTCTCGGACCCTATTTCTGCAATATTCTCGACCCTCACTGATGTGTCCTCAAAAACTCCATTATCAACTCCCGTGCTTGAGCACCCTCAGGTGTAGCCGTAAGTGGCCAAACATGAACCTTCCCCTCTGCCTCGACGTACTTGAATCCCTCAAGTTCAACGCTTCCCGCAATGCATTCGTCAGTGTTCTTGGACGTGTCGTGGTTACGAAACCGAGCGCTCAGACGTCTTGCGTCCGCGCACAGCAAGTCGCGTGTTCCGGAAAGTAGCAACGTAGCAGGCAGGCCTGCAATGTCGCCAAAAAGCGGGCTGGCTTCAGGATCTGAAAGATCCAACCTTCCACTGAACATTTCTGCAGCTAGACGTAGACCGTCGATACCGAGCCACGGGTCTTCAGCCTCCAACGCCTTGGCCTGCGGGTGGCTCAGGGTACAGTCTAGTAATGGCGATATCAGAATAAGCGATTTGATGCCCGATGCGCATTGTGTGCTGATGAAAAGCTGCATGGTCAACATAGCCAGAGTGCCCCCCACAGATTCGCCAGCGATACTAACGATGCGCTGTTTGCTCTCCGTCACGATCACGCATAGATCTTCGACGACCAGCTCAAACGTGGCCGTGTCCCGCGGGACGAGAGGATAAATAGCGACAAGAACGTCCAGTCCAGTATCCCTTGCAATCTGTGCTGCGAATTTATAATGTTGCGATACGACTTCGTTGACAAAGTTACCACCGTGACAGTACAACATGGCGGGTCGACCTGGCGAGGTTGAGATGCGGTACAGTGGCCAGTCGGCAATATCCACCCGTTCGATGCTGACGTCAGGGCCGAGGTCTTGTGGAGGTGCGAAGCTCTTTGGGCGGATGTACAGAGCTTCAATGAACTCGCGCATGATGGACCTGTTGGAGAGTCGTTCCTTGCTAAGACGCATCCATTCCTCGAGTCTTGGTGTGGTAGCCATTTTGACGATCGGGTGCGGATTGACGTCAGATGAAGCCCGATGAAGGGCTTGCAAGCTGTGGTGTGCTTTATTCTGTAAATGAAAGAGAAAAGAATAAAAGAGGCCATCACGTAGAGATTTGTCCACGATTGAAAAGCTTAAGTAGGTGGGTGGCGTATCGACACAAGGTTCACGCAAAGAAGATGATATGCAGTTCATTACACTTCGAAAGTCTAATTGTCCTTCTTTGAGCTTACCATAGGTCCGAGGTTCACAGTCAGTGATTTGGTGTCGTTTTTTTAAAGTTTGTGTACAAGTCTTGCCAATGTTAGGCCGCAGCCGGATTCTATTCACAGGTATCTACCTGGACTTACACACTACCTGCTCGACTTTAAGCACTCTTCGTATAAACCCTCTTCCCACCAAGCCAGGTCTCCTCAACCTTGACATCCAACAACCCGTCAACACTAAGCACATCCTTCAAAACCATGAAGTCAGCCCTCAATCCCACCTCCAGCCTCCCCGCCCATTTCTCCGCAAATCTGGAATAGGCAGCCCCATACGTAGCGCCGGTAATAGCCTGCAACAAGCTCAACTTACTCTTCCCATTCGTAACATCCTTCCTCGCAGGCTCCAACGCAGATCTTCTGGTGGTAGCATTATACAAATTCGGGAATGGAAGATGTCGTGCCGTAGGTGCGTCTGTACCAATTGCAACGTTTGCGTGACCGTCGAGACATTCTTTATAAGGGAATGCATTTTTCCATGCTTCTGGTTTGACTAGTTTCGCATAGCCTTCTAGAATGGCTGGATCGCTATGAACGGGTTGGATGGACGCCGTTATACCTAATCCTCCCAGCCTAGCCGCATCCTCTGGTGTAGCCATTTCCAAATGCTCGACTCGATGACGCGCAGTGGGATTGTTGGTGCTAGCGATAGCTTCGATGGCCTGCGTGACTGCGACATCTCCAATAGCGTGTATAGCACACTGCATCCCAGCTTTCGTAATCTGACCAAGTGCTCTGTTCATAGCCTCTGCTGGCCAAAGTGGTTGAACAAGATCAGCTGATTCGCCGTAAGGATAGGATAATGCAGCTGTACATCCATCTACTACACCGTCGCAGATGAGCTTTACGCCCACGATGCAGAAATCTGGTGATTTGGAAGGATGGAATTTGGTGTGCATGTCGATAGCTTCTTGGATTTGGGCGTCGAGAAGAGTTTGGTCTGCTTCGTATGGTACAAACCAATGTGCTGCGATGTGAAGGTTGATACCCTTTTTCTCGCGGAGTAGTTGGAGTGCCTCCCATGCTGTTGAGTCCATTGCCATGTCGATAACTCCAGTATATCCTTCGGCTGAGTATGCGTCTATGGCCTTTTCCGATGCCTCCAATTTCTCATCCATGGAGAGAGATTGGATTAGGAAAGGCCAGATGTACGCTGTAACAGCAGCTTCAGCCAGGAGACCTGTAGGGTTCCCATCTTTATCCCATGTAACGAACTCCGGTACTTTTTGTCTCATCTCTTCAATGGGCAACTTCTTCAAAGCAGCAGTATTACACCACGCAGAATGAAGATCATTCGCATCAATAAAAATAGGTCTCGGATCAATATCATCGATCATAGTCGCCAACGCAATTCCACCAGTGGCAGATTGAAGCCATCCTCGACAAAGGATATGCGGTAAATCAGGATTCTTTTTCGCGAAAATCGAGATTCTGCTCCGGATATCCTCTAAGGACTTGCATCCTCCTAGATCGAGCTTCTGTTGGGAAAGACCGAAGAACAGGAGATGAACGTGGCTGTCGATGAAACCTGGAAGGACGACTTTATTGTCGAGGTCTACAACTTCAGCGCCGTTGGATTTTGCTTTTTGCACTGTTTCGTCATTTTCGGGACCGATGTATGTTATTTTTGCGTCCTGGGTTATCACGCATTCATGATGAGAGGTATGATCGTGGTTGAGAAACCGACCGTTCGTCAAGACAGTGGTGGAAGACATGCTGTCAAGCGTGATTTATCGAGGAATGGGGAGCAGCAGAGTTAGATGAGGGAATACAAATGATAACCATCAGGATATACTACGTAACATCAAAGCTTGGGGTCCGAAGCGGGGACCTGTCAACGACATTTCCATGTTGAGTTACTGGTGATCTCGTAAAGGCCAGTGCTTAAAATACCTAAATCCAGATTCCTGTGTAACGCTAAGATCTCACAGTCGCATGGACCTGCTGGAATGGGTTAGAACTACCCTCGGCGGAGAACGCCATGAAAGTTGCCGATACTGCAATTGGCGATTTGCATGGGGAGTTGTCCGCGGTGGAAATAATCCGGGTCTAGGTCGCTTCAACTTTCCTATGGTCTGGAATTCGCTACTGGTTTGTGGTTTAGTGCTGTTCCACATCGTGGAGTCTTCAACAAAACAGCTTGGTACTGTGGTC